>CAWUFW010020333.1:0-155089 GCA_963921515.1 Calotriton arnoldi | reverse complement strand
GTTTATAGATCTTTATTTCTTGATTAGTGAAGCAGCATGGCAGTCTGGCGCGTTTCGGTCTCCAGACCCATCAAAATGAAAAAGCCTGCATTACCTGTCGCTAGTGTCCACCTTCTAATGTCTAATTTAAATCTTGATCTCTAATGAATTAGCACATGCTTCATTCTGGGACATGTGGTCAACCGACAGTGTGCTAATTCCCTCCAGTGGGCGGGTGCTTTTTGTTTTCTTTCCATAAGGCAGCTGTGCTCATATGGGTTCACGAATATATATATATATATATATATATATGTCATCTGAAACTTGGGAACTAGCCTAAGATGCCTCCTCTTTCTTCCCTTTTTAAAAAAAATAATTTATATTTGCACTAAGCCTTAAAAGGGCAGCTATTATATATAAAATGCCTTTTGTAGCTCAATACGTAAAAATACTAAATATTAAATAGAAGACAGCCCATGGTTTAGCTAAATGTTTTGTAAACGATAAAGTTGACTCTATTCAATATTTTTGTGTAATAATTTATTGACATGTGGCTAAGCTCCCTCTTCAACACAGGAGCAGCTATCCAGTTTTATTTCCCCCTGTATTTCTGACCCCTTGTGCTACTCTGTGGATACTGCTTTGCTATTCATGGATGTTGTTTTTCCCAAACTACTTGTGGTTTGGCCGCACCTAAACTCACTGATTTTCCAGCCCAGGCTGCCCTTAGTTGCTTGCACGCACCGTGGCAATCGTGTCACATGGCAATACCTAAGTCTCGGCTGCCATACCTCCACCGCACTTTCTTGACTGCTGGAAGACATTACATCTACTAAGTATACCATACAGTCATAGAACCCTTCGTATACAAAAAGATTGTTAATCATTTAGAAGGAAACCATAAGCCTATGTAATGTAACTATATAGATATTCTGCACATTAAGAACTGCATTCTTTTTCGTAGCTGAAGCAAAAAAATATCCCTTGGTCAGCATGTTAGGAACAAGCTATGCCTGCATCAAAGAAGCAGGAAAAGCAGAAAAAACACCCACTTTTTGTGTTGGTGTCTTTTCAACAGAGAGTTTTGATTGTACCTATAAAGTTTTATATTCTAATTCTGCCTCCATTGTGAATTGGAGTAATTGTGCATTTGGTGTTTATACAACAGTTCATTCTTTGCAAAATGTATATGTTTCTTCTAGCTTTGTTTGTCTTTCTGCCTGTCTTTTCTTTATTTCTAAGTGTTTTTATTGTGCTTCCCACCAGTCTTTCTGTTATCATCCTCAATTAGTTTCTCCATTCCATACATATGATATCTGTCCTTCTGCCATCCACTAGCTGCAAAGCGCGTTTTCAATCTATGTATTTTTCTGTTTGCCCTCCCCCTCTATCCCAAAGCCTATCTTGCTTTGCTGATCTCATAAGCTATCTTTCCCACGCTCTGTCATCCATGCCACATCAGTAAACGCTTGTCTTCCCAAACATTTTCTATCTGCTTTTCTTGTTTTTCTCTCTGTCTGCCCGACTCTCTATGTTCCATGCCTTGCACATGGCTGCCGAATATTATGGTTGCCATTTTAACTCTAAGATTCCATCCGCTTGTCATTCTATTAATCTTGCAGGTCTCTTTTTACCCTTTTGTGTCTGTGCCGTTTATCATTCCTCTGTCCTACTGCTTAATGGTTGTTCTACTTCAGTCTGTCTTTACGTCATTTTTGTTCGTCTGTCTGCCTGGTTCGTCTATTTTTAGCTTTTTAATACTGTTTTTATATTATTGTATCTGCTCCTTATCCTGCCTTTCTTCATTTTCCCTCTTCAGTTTACTTGTGTTGTATCCCTTCTTTAACTTTATCTGCCTGCCTTATTTGTCATTCTCTGTTCCTTTACTTTTCCATAGCTATTTTTCTCCATGCCTTATCTGCCTTCCTGTATCTCTTTTATGCATGTGCCTGTCCGTCTAAGATATTACGTTCATCCCTTTTTGCCTTTTTTCTATCTGCCTGCCTCACGGCACATATAGCTCATATAACTGTGTCTTTATTTCATAATTTTAATTTTTTTATCCTAAGTATTTTATCTTGCTTCTGTTTGTTTCTGTCTGTCTTGTCTCATTTTCTATCCATCTTAATCTTTCTGCCTTTTATGACAGTTGACCACTCTTCTCTTTTCCTCTGTATCACACATCTTCCATTTTCTATGTGTGCATCTTTATTTCAATTATGCCTTTTCAGAACCTCCAGCTGTCAGCCCTCCTCACTTCCTTGCCTTTTCTGTATATGTGTTGCTATTTTATTCTGTTATATATATATTTTTTTCTAATTCTCCCATTGTTTTGTGCCTAACTCTAAACATTTGTGAAAGTCATGCCATCTGTCCTGACTCTTTGGTGTACAATGCAGCTGTAGATGCTTAGCAAGTAACAGTGTAGGACAGGCAATAGTTTACTGGAGGCTCACGTCATGGGTCAGAGGACCTGAAGACAGACCACATTTCACAGCGCATATGTGCCCACACAGCATACCTCTCACTCCTGCAGCAAACACGCCAGAGAAGTAAGACCCTGAATTCTAGAGAAGCAAATGGTACTGCATGGATCAGTATGTCATAAGCCTCTTGCTTTGCACCTCTGTTATTCTTTTCTGCACTTCACCTACTCTTTTGTAATTCTGCATCCCTCACCTGTTCACACCCTCTTACCCTTTTTATCCTCTCTTACTTTCTGCACTTCTTGCTTCTTTCTGCACTGCTCTTGCTTCTTTCTCACTTTTCTCTTGCACAAATTTCTGTATCCCTCTTGCCTCTTTCTGCCTGTTCCCTCTTTCTGCACCCTTTCTGCCTACTTCTGCACTAGTCTGCTCTTTCTGTATCTGTGCTTCTTTGCATTTCTCTTGCCTCTTTCTCCACACCCTCTGCCTCTTTCAGCCCTTTATCTGTTTGCTTCTTTCATATTACCCTCTTGCCTCTCTGCCTCTTTTACTTTCTCTTCTGCATACTTACATTCTCCTCTGCCTCTTTCTGCACCTCTGTTGAGTTCTTTCTGCTGCTCTTGCTTCTTTCTGCCCCCTCTGTCCCGAATTTCTGCATCCCTCTTACCTCTTTCTGCACCATCTTGCCTTTTCATGATTCTTTGCTCTTTCTACCTCTCTCACACCTCTTTCTTGATTCTCTTGCCTCTTTCTCTGCACCTCTGTTGTGCTCTGCACTTCTTTTGCCTCTTTCTGCCCTCCTCTTTGCCTCTTTTCTACCTCTGGTAGTTCTTTACTGCTCTTACACATTACTCTTGCCTTCTTCTCTGCACCTCTGTCCCAAATTTCACCATCCCTCTTGCCTCTTTCTGCACCTCTCTTTGTTACTCAGTCTGCCTGTTCCCTCTTTCCTTTCTGCCTGCCTATTTCTACAACTCCTCTTGCCTCTTCCTGTAGTTCTCTGCCCCATGCCACCTCATACCTCTTTTCTATACACCTCTGTTGGTTTCTTTTTGCTCTTATAGCCTTTCTACACCTCACCAAAATTTCTGCACCGTCTTACACCTCTTTCTGCACCCCTCTTCCTCTTTCTGCACCCTCTCTTGCCTCTATCTACCTATATTTCCCTCTTTCTATTGCCTCTTTTGCAAGTCTCTGCCTCTTTCTGCGATTTCTTGCCTCCTTCTGCCTCTCCGTTGTCTTTCTGCCCTTCTCTTACTATACATTATTGGTCTGCACTTCTCATGCTCTTTCTACCTGTCTTGTATTTCTGCACCCTATTGTCTCTTTCTGCACTCGTCTTCCCTCTTTCTGAACCTCTCTTCTATACCTCACTTGCCTCTTTCTGCACTTCTCTTGTTTCTTTCTACACCTTTATTCCTTCTTCCAGCAATTTTCAAGCCTCTTTCTGCACTTCTCTTTGCCATGTTTTGCACCTCTCTTGCCTCTTTCTGTACCTCCTACCTCTTCTGCACCTCACTTACTTCTTTGGCACCTCTCCTTTTCTGCACCTCTTCCCTCTTTGTACGCTCTCTTGCTTCTTTCTACCTCTCTTCCCTACTGCTACTCTGCCTCTTTCTACCTCAATTTTCTTTCTACTCTTGCCTCTTTCCTGCCCTCCATTGCCTCTTTCAGCACCTCTGTTGCTTCTTTCTGCCTTCTCTTCCTTCATTCTACCCCTCTGCTACTTTCTGTACCCCTCTTGCCTCTTCCTTTTACTCTCCTACCTTTCTACCCCTCTTTTACTCTTTTGCACCTCTGTTAGTTCTTTCTACACTACTCTTGTGCTCTGCACCTGTGTTCAAATTTCTCATCCCTCTTTTGCTTTCTACCTCTTCTCTTTCTGCACCTCTCTTGCCTCAGTCTGCCCACCTGTTCTGTTTATGTGCCCCTTTGCCTGTTTCTGCCAGCTCTCTTCCTCTTTCTGCAGTTCTCTTGTCTCCTTCACTTTTATCTGTTGCTTCTTTCTATATCTCTTATAAATTCGGCACCCTCTTGCACTCTTTCTGCCACCCCCTCTCTTTTTATCTTCTGCACACTCTATTTGGTTCTTTCTGCACTACTCACTTCTTTCTACCTCTTTTGCCTGTTTCTGTACTTCTCTTTCTCCTTCACCTTGCTCAAATGGGAAGTGCAAGTTGTCAAATTTAAAGGTCTCACCGTGCTCTCGTTATTCAAGGGTATATGTCTGTATATATGTATTCTTACCGTGTTATGCATCTGAATGGTAGCTTAAAGTAGGTAACTTCTCAATAGGTAGTCAAATCTTCTCAGTTCTGCTCTGTCATTCGGTTGTGAGCAGACATATACTATGTTATGTGTTATGAGCCCCTCAAATATACTATTGAATACTTACATGTGCCACTGTGTTGTGAGCAGAAAGAAATGCCATCTTTTCACAAATTTACACAGAGTATGCTGTTTGAAACACAGGTATTTAAGTGTTTTGCATGTTTATTTTAATTTAGTAACATGTCACTGGTAAAAAAATATAGTGTACACATCACAGCCCCAAACTTGAGTCAGACTTACAACAGTGATATGCTTAGGATTGCTGTTTTATATTTGCGTCATTCTTATTCCATTGATAAATTAATAGTGAACCTTCAAGGAAAATGAGGGTTTAAGACATCTTTGGAGAAGGATTGGTGATTAAGGGTACTTTGTATGAGTCTGTTTGTAGAGTGCAGTCAAGTAGGCCTCTTTCTACACTTCTGTTGATTCTTTGTGCATCTCTTAGTTCTTTCTGCCTTTCTCTTCCTCTTTCTGGACTTCTATTTACTCTTTCTGCCACTTCTCTTGCTTGCACTGCCTTTACCTTTCTTATCTTTCTGTGCTCCTCTCCTATGTAAGCATATTTAGAATGATGTTAAAAACAGCACAGAAATTCACCTGAAAAAAAGCTGGAGGTTTCAGGACGTTATAATTGAAGTAGCATTTAAAACCTCAAGAAATTCACTGAAAAAGTCACAGGTTTCAGGGACGTTGTCGTTAGTTGGACATTCACTATTGCAAAACCAGAAGAATTTGGCGTTATAGTTAGTTGTAGACTGCTCTTTGTTATAAGCTTTACTCATGGCGTCACATATTACCCTCACTTATGACATGGTCAGTGACATCACTGATGACATCACTGATGACATCTCAAATGACATCACCTGATGACATCATCCACGTGATCATCTGATACCACCTCTGCCACACTAATGCCATCTTAATCACCCTCCAAAATACGACCTACCATTCTAAAACCATAGACACCTGTACCAGTTAGTACATGCCTCACTGATTTCATAGGTCTACCACACATCCACTCACCCATGCAGTCACTCCTTGCATGATCACTCACATCCAATATAGCCACTGAAATATGCTCATACACCTATGCCAGATACTCACACAACACCACTAACCATAAATTTACTCACACCTAGTCAGTATTTCAAAGATCAATCACACTCCTAGTGCTCACCTGTACAGTTATACCCACCTCACTTATTCCTTCACGAATCTTTAACACACTTACTCTCTAATACAATCATGGCTATTTTACTCCTTCCACTTCAGCCTCTCACAATCATCATCTCATATAGTCATTTCTGCAGTCCAACCTCCCATATGTGCCTTTTTCATGTGTCAATTACTCACACATGTACCACTGAGACATCCATTCCTCCTGTACACCATGCACTCTCACCCATGCAGCCCTTCACAGTCACTCTTGAACCCGTACACCCAGTGGTGCACCATCACCATCTATGCAGTCACCTTTGCCACCACACGAACCTCAAGCCCGTACAGGTATCAGACAACAAATCATGCTTATGTAGACACTCATGTAGCTCTTAAACCCACTTGAGGGTATAAAAAATATGTAAATCACTGCAAGTCCCAGCGTGCATTGGGAATGCTGATGCAGCAAAATGGCACACCAGAGGCCAATTGTGGATATAAATAGCACGCAGGGGACATGGCAGGTATACAGAAACTGAAGCTGCTCACTCGATGCCTCAGAGGAAGGGGAAAGAATTCCCCGAAACGCATAAGGCAAAAGGACACAAGAAACGGGATGGGAAGCTGCTTGCTTAACAAATAAAGGTTGTTACCTACCTTGCCTGGGAGTGCGGACTCGTCTCTGAAGCGACTCTTTGGAAAATATATATATATAGATTCACTGAAAAAACCATAGGTTTTAGGGACAGTTATAGTTAGTTGGACATTGCACTCGTACAAAACCCGTGAAATTCCCCCATTATAGTTAGTTCAACTAACTATAACTCGCGCCCCCGCAATGCACTGCTGATGACGTCACATATTACATCATCCAGTGACTGTGTGTTTCTGTAAAGTTTAAATATTTTTTATATATATAGGGAAAGGCGTATTGAAGAATGAGTGGGTGTATAAGTGTCTGTATGGATGATTTAGTAGGTGCGTGACTAACTCTATAAGTGAGTGATTAAACGTATCTTACTGAATGCATGGGTTAGTGACTAAACTGGGTGAATGTCTGTATCCGTCTGTCTGTTGCTGTGTAAGTGGCTGCATGGGTTTGTGAATAGCTACATGAGTGTCTATATGAGTTATTGATTGGTTGTCTGAGTATCTGTATGGGTGCCAGAGTGTTTGTGTGGGTGGGGTTTGTGCGACTCTGTGCATAGATGTGTGAGTGGGTGATTCACTGGGTGGATGGTTTCAAGAGTGCATCTGTGATAGACTGTATGGGTGGGTAAGTATGTGTAAGAGTGTGTTAGTGAGTGAATGTATGTCCCAGTGGTACATGTGTGAGTAACTACATATGCGAAAGGCAGTATATATGTGTGTTGGAGTATATAAATAGCTA
This sequence comes from Calotriton arnoldi, assembly GCA_963921515.1. Taxonomy (NCBI): domain Eukaryota; kingdom Metazoa; phylum Chordata; class Amphibia; order Caudata; family Salamandridae; genus Calotriton; species Calotriton arnoldi. Next base: position 147,802 of record CAWUFW010020333.1, on the reverse strand, counting down.
TAAGCGAGAGTGTGTGATTGTGAGAGTGACTGTATGGATGAGTGTGTGCTTGTATCAGTGATTGTATAAGAGCGTAAGAATGTGCTAGTATTTGTATGAGTAAGTGAGCTGGTGTGCGTATAACTATAGGTGAGTAAATGGCAGTATGTTTAATTATTTGCATGACTGACTAGGTGTGTGAGTACCTCTATGGATGAGTGGCGGTGTTTGAGTGTCTATATAGGAGTATGAGTGCATATGATAGTCCTGTACTGAGTGACCGTAAGTATGAGTGTCTGTACGGGTGAGTGAGTGGATGTGTGTGTAGACCTAAGAATCAGTGAGTGGGTATGTAGTTATTGGTGTTGGAGTGTATATGGTTTTGCGAATGGCAGTCTGTAATTTAGAGTGGGTGTATCAAAGGTTATATTAGGGTGTGAGGAGGTGCATGAAATTATCACGTGGATGATTTCATCAGTGATGTCATCAGTGATGTCACTGACCATGTCATGAGTGATGTAATATGTGACATCATCAGCAGTGCATTGCGGGGGCGCGAGTTATAGTTAGCTGAACTAACTATAACGGGGGAATTTCACAGGTTTTGTACGAGTGCAATGTCCAACTAACTATAACTGTCCCTAAAACCTATGTTTTTTTCAGTGAATTTGTAAGGTTTTTTAAATGCTAATTTCTAACTATAACGTGCCTGAAACCTATGGTTTTTTCAGTGAATTTCAAAGGTTTTTTAAATGCTAATTCCTAACTATAACATGTCTGAAACCTATGTTTTTTTTTAGTGAATTTCAAAGGTTTTGTAAATGACAATTTTTAAATGTATTAATTGTTATATTTATTTTTTTGATACTGATTTACTACATTTTTTTAAACTATTTATTTTTAGATATTTTATTTTTTAAATTACATTGTAATTACATTATACATTAAATTACAAAATATACTTTCTCAGAATGAATTACTTTAGTTTAAATACTTTGCAAATAGGCAATAGACTTTTAAGTACAATAGTTACAGTTGTTGCAATGGGCAACACAATTTCAAACACAATGCAACATTGAGCTCAATGTGAATTTCTAGTTAAATGCAATTAGTTACTTTATGGATTACTTTTCTAACTACAGGACTGGATCCTAGATTCAGTCCTGGGACATCTCCTGTAAACAGTTGAGTAAAAGCGTTTTGGTTACAGTAGTGATTTTTAAGGAATATTATTGTATTTTAAAAGTTGACAAACTTTTTCACATAGAATCACCAATGTTATCCTATGGGAGGAAATTCACTTAGCAGGTAAGTAGTGTTATTGTTACTTTTTCTTACTCAGTGGTGGATCCTGGATCCAGCACTGGTGCATCTCCTGTAAACAGTTGAAAGAATGCGTTTAAGTCATACAGGCGATTTTTAAGGAATATTTGTAGTTTGTGAAAATCGACACTTTGAAACTTTTCTGCTGCAAACCAGACAATGGATTCCTATGGAAGGAAATACAAGTTACTGGTAAGTACGGTTAGAATTACTTTTCAGGGACAGTGCTGGGCTAAAAGATGCAGCACTGGGTTCTCTCCTGATAACAGGTGAGTAAATCGGAATTCGTAGTTCGGCTGATTTTAGAGGAATATTATAAAGTTCCAAAACTCCACACTTAGAAGAATTTCCAAGTGAAACCAGTCAATGTTAGCCTATGGAAGGAAATTCAAGTTACTGGTAAGAATGGTTAGAATTACTTTTCAGGATCTGTACTGGGCTCAAAGATGCAGCACTGAGGTCTCTCCTGATAACAGGTGAGTAAATTGGAATTCGTGGTTCAGCTGATTTTAGAGGAATATTTGTATGTTTCAAAAATCGACACAGAAACTTTTTCAGCAAAAAGCAGGCAATAATATCCTATGGAAGGAAATTCAAGTTACTGGTAAGTACGGTTAAAATTACTTTTCAGGATCAGTACTGGGCTGAAAGATGCAGCACTGAGGTCTCTCCTGATAACAGGTGAGTAAATCGGAATTCGTAGTTCGGCTGATTTTAGAGGAATATTACAAAGTTCCAAAACTCCACACTTAGAAGAATTTCCAAGTGAAACCAGTCAATGTTAGCCTATGGAAGGAAATTCAAGTTACTGGTAAGTACGGTTAAAATTACTTTTCAGGATCAGTACTGGGCTCAAAGATGCAGCACTGAGGTCTCTCCTGATGACAGGTGAGTAAATCGGAATTCGTAGTTCGGCTGATTTTAGAGGAATATTTGCACAATGGTGAAGGAAGGGGGTGGGGCCTGAGGTGACATGTCTGCAAACACGCCCTGAGGCACGTTGCAAATTGGGGGATTAAGTCCCCTTCAATCCTGAGGGTCCTTGTGGGCCAACTAGCCCACCAGATACCTCCAGTAAGTGCCACAGCCCTGCGTTGCAGAGAGGTGTTCAGAGGCCACGCCCCTTTTTACACCTCTCTGCAACGCAGCTCTGTGGCGCTTACTGGAGGTACCTGGTGGGCTAGTTGGACCCCAGGGACCCTCAGGATTCAAGGGGACTTAATCCCCCAACTTAAAACACACCACAGGCACGTTTGCACAAATGTCACCTCAGGCCCCGCCCCCTCCCTTCACCACTGTGCAAACGCGCCCCGTGGCGCGTTTTAAGTCGGGGGATTAACTCCCCTTGAATCCTGAGGGTCCCTGGGGTGCAACTAGCCCACCAGCTACCTCCATTAAGTGCCACAGAGCTGCATTGCAGAGAGGTGTAAAAAGGGGCGTGGCCTCAGAACACCTCTCTGCAACGCAGCCCCCTGGCGCATACTGGGGATTCCTGGTGGGCTAGTTGGCCCCCAGGGACCCCCAGTATTCAAGGGGAATTTGTTCCCCCTCTGCAAACGCGCCAGGGCGCGTTTGCAGAGTGCTGCCAAGGAGGGGCGTGGCCTCCGGCGCAATGCCAGATATTTTTCTGTTTCTTTTTTTTTTTAAAGGGGGCTGTGTGGCCCCCCTTCTTTTTAATTATTTTGGGCCCTGGGGACCCCATCCCCCAGGGCCTGACCCCCTTTTATTTTTTTTGTTAAAAAGGAAAGGGGAAGGGGACCGCGTGGGCCCCCCTCCCGTGGCCAATTTCGACCAGGGGACCCCATCCCCCGGGTCATTGGGTCATTGCCACCTTTTATTTTTTTTTAATTTTCATGGAGGGGGGCTGCGTTGCCCCCCTCCTCAGGCCTCCTTAGGCCCGGGGACCCCATCCCCCGGGGCCGGCCTTTTTTTTTTTTTTTTTCTTAATTTGGGGAGGGGGGCCACGTGGCCCCCCTCCCGGGCCCCTACTTGCCCCGGGGACCCCATCCCCCGGGGCTGGCCCTATCCTTTGGGGACCCTGGGGGACCCCAACTCCCCATGGTCCCGCCGGCTCCCCGCGTCCTGCGGGAGCCGGCATTGCTTTCCACATGGGGAGCTGCTAAGATGCAGCTCCCCGTGTGGAAAAGCAATTTGCTGAATTTTGGAAGAGAGGCAGGTTTCCTGCTCTCTCTTCCAAAATTCAAAGCAGTTTGCTATGACAGGACGGGAGCCGCGAGGCTCCGTCCTGTCATAGCAAACTACAGTGTCCCGGGGTAGGCACCCCGGGACACTGCAGGAGCCGGCCCTGGGGGTGGCAGTCCCCAGGGCCATCACAGGCTCCAGGAGGGGCCGCGCGGCCCCCCTCCCAACATCTACAAAGCCCCGGGGAGGTGGTGGTCCCCGGGGCTTCGGGGGTCCGAAACGGACCCCCACATTTGTTTAATTAATGCCCCGGGGAGGTGGCGGTCCCCGGGGCGTGTGGGGGGGCTCGAGCCCCCCCACACAGGTTATTTTGAAAAAAAAAAGCCCCCTGCCACCATTATTTTTATAAAGCCCCAGGGGGTGGCGGTCCCCGGGGCTTGGGGGGCCTTAGAGGCCCCCATATTATTATTAAATTAAACCTCGCATGCCCCTGGGACTTGGCCCACCCGGGGGCCAATTAACCACGAAGCGCTTTGTTTTTTTTTTTTATCGGCAGATTCCGCGCACCCAGCGCGTTTTTTGCCGATTTTAAAAAATAAATAATAATTTTTTTGGGCCCTGGGGGTCCTTGTAGGACCCCCTGAGCAGGCCTAGGGGGTCAGGGTGTTTCTACCCTGCCCCCTTTTTGTGTTTTGCGCAGTTGTTCTACTGCTTTCTTGTTCCTCGGTTCTACCGAGGAACAATATGGCTGCCAACACTTCCTGATTTGGAGTGTTGACAGCCAATTACCATACAGCTCGTGATCGGGAGGGTACGCGGACCCTACGTGGCCATAGATATATATGTGATTTTACTTGTGATTTTCTCAGGAACTACTGAATGGATTTACACCATTTAAGCAAAAGGCATGACTCTGAACCAAGGGCTACCTCTTTACCAAATTTGTTGTAATTCCGTTCAGCAGTTCGGGCTGTAGCCGCGATGAACGGTTCCTATGGAAAAATGAATGGGGAAAACACGTTTTGGGACCCCCCTTTTTTCTCGGCCCTCGCTTGACGAATCACCCCGAGACTTTCAGGATAGGAGCGGACCGGAGCGCCCCAACAAGTTGGAAAATTTTGCGAAGATTCGTCAACCGGCGCCAACGTTATTTCAAATAGAATGTTGCGGATTTCCTATGGAAAATAGGTCCTAACTATAACTATCTACTGGCGACCGCCAGTAGATAATATATATATATATATATATCACCACGAAAATCCCAGGAATGTATCCGCTATGGCAGCAGCAGCAGCGCAACACCACAGGCACAGACTCCAAAGGCAGAAGTATTTAACAGATGGGTTTATTCACACATCTATGTCCAAAATGACGCGTTTCGGCCGCCAGACATGTGGCCTTGATCACACAATGCGCTGCTGGTGAGTACGTGCATTATATACAGGTGATAATAGTAGTCTTTTTTTCATGTTTACCTGCATGACCGGGCGATTTTACGACAATAGTGAAAGTGAGTATGTCATTTACAACAGGCTTTCGCTTTACTGTTTAAAATCAGGCTGAGCTATATATGGTATTCAGTGAGTATCCCAAACATGGTGAATAGACATGTGGCACATCAACTGTAATAACCCATGCTGCGTGTGCCCCAATCAAGATGGACATGTATAAATAGTGCTGGATGTGACTGTCCCGGCTATGAATAGCTAAAGGATGTGAATCATGAGCATATCGGTAGGTTAAAACAATACGTTATAACTGCATAATACATATTACATCAATGATTCACTGCGTTATTTGTGTCACAAATACAAGTCAGTGCAAGTAAATAAAAAATGGCAACGATCCCAGGTGGGAGATAGTACAGAAGTGGAGCCCTGCTTCTCGGTATATTATCGCGTGCGTGCGCACAATAGTTGTTCTCACATTGTGTAGAAATGTTCTCTAGGGGATATATATCGTATATCATGTAATCTACGTTATGCCTGATTTAGAGAAAATGCCAGCTGTGGTGTTGAGCAAATAAGCGAGTGCTACTACTAATAAAAAAGTGCTTAACTGATTTGTAGTGAGAGGTAAGGCAGTGACAAAGTAATGTGTAGCGAAAAATTTAAAATAAATGAATGAAAAGAAAAAATGTGAGCGCATAACATACAATGATCTAGGTGTTAGAAGGAAATGTTATGTAACATATGTTAGCGCACATAGTGTTCTATATACAGTGTGGTGATCCAGAAATTCAATTGAAAAATTAAATCAAAAAATTAAATTGAAATGGCTCAGAATGCGCAAATGGGAATACACCTTGCGTTATTTATGACAGACATTAGTGGTAATGTATAGCTATAACAAATATGACTGCGTTAATGCAATAAGTCTTATGTATTTAGCGCGATAACAGCATGTAAGTCATAGGAAGAAAGAGGACATCACAAATTAAAATTAAAATTTAAAATTAAAATTAGGTGCTATACCTATGTGTGCCACTTAGTTCAGACCCAATAGGGAATAACAAAACCAAAGATTGCTGGGAACATAAAGTGGAGCACTAGGCACAAGGAACAAAAGGAACAGAAAATGGCCACATGATTTCAACTCTACAGAAAATTGTGCAAATCCTCACTGGTGTTAAGGCCTGAGGGTGTCTTAGTGTTGAATTCTAGTATATATTTGCTTTCAAGTTGGCGTAACAGTTTTTACCGGTTTCCCCCTCTTCTTAAGATAGGTATGCAATCAATTACAGAGTATCGGAGGTGGTCCAGATTGTTATTATGGACCTCCCTAAAGTGTCTGGCAACTGGGTATGCTGGGTCATTATTCACTATGGCTCTCAGATGTTGCAGGATGCGTAAATGCACCTGTAGCTTGGTGCTTCCAATGTAGCGTAACTTGCAATCACACTCAAGCAGATAGACTGCGAATTCAGTTCTGCAAGTCAGGCGGTGTTTGATGATGAGGGGTTGTTTTCTAAAGGTAGAATCTACCTGGGTCATGTTTCTGCCAAACTTGCAAGCCCTGCAGCTGTGACATTTGACAAAACCTTTCATGTCGGAAAGCCAGTTAGATTTTGTGACTATCTCAGGGCTGTTTTTCACTAGAGCATCACGCATTGAGAAGGCACGCCTGTAGGTGATATCAGGGTGTGCTGTTACTATGGGGCCCATGATTGGATCTGATTTAATAATTCCCCAGTGTTTATTTATCACTGATCTGATCGCGCGTTCCTCTGTGTTATGGGTGATGATGAGTCTGGTAGTCACTGTGTGTGCCTGTAATTCACTACTGGCGGTAGTGCTGGCTAGACTGGGTCTACCTGTGAGGAGTTCTTCCCTGGGAATGGTGTTAGCTCTTGTGATGGCTTTATTAATGTTGTCTTTGGAGTACCCTCGTGCTCTGAACCTGCTAAATGCCTCTTGTTGACATGCTTTCAGATCCCCCTCTGCACTGCAAATCCTGCGTATGCGAAGCATTTCTCCGTACGGGATGCTGGTAATCAAGTGTCTGGGGTGAAAGCTGGAGGCGTGGAGAGTAGAGTTACCTGCTGCGGGCTTTCTGTGCAGTCGGGACTGTAATGCCCCATTGGATATATACAACATAACGTCAAGGAATTCTATTGAGGTTTCACTGATGCTAGCATTGAATTCAAGATTAAGCTGGTTGTTGTTAATCTCCTCGACGAATGCCATTGCGCTGTCAGTGTTGCCTCTCCAGATCACAAAGACATCATCGATGTACCTCATCCAGGTGACCACATTGTTGTTAAATGCAAATGAGTGTTCCGCCATTAGGGCCCGCTCCTCCCACCACCCCACAGGTAAACATGCGTAACTGGGAGAGAAGCAGGCTCCCATGGCGACCCCCCTCATCTGCTGGTATACCGTTTTGTCAAACATGAAATAGTTATGAAACAAACACCACTCAATAAGGAACAAAATGAATGCATTGTGTTTGTAGCAGTGAATGGGTTTTTTGTCCAGGAAATGTTTGCAGGCTTTGATGCCGTCTAGGTGGCAGATGCTGGTGTACAAGGAAGTGATGTCAAGTGACATCAAAATGTAATCATCATGCCATGGGATGTCTTTGATCTTGAGTAAAAAATCACTGGTGTCTTTTAGATATGTGGGTAGGTTGGTGACCAGGTCCTGTAGAAAGAAATCTACATATTTAGAGATGTTTTCACATACGTTCTTTCTAGCAGAAATAATGGGGCGGCCAGGTATGGGGTTACAACCTTTGTGCACTTTAGGGAGAAAGTACAGGATGGGAAGCACCGGTGAATCTGTCTGGAGAAAAGCATGTTCGTCCTTACTAATAACCCCTTGTGATTTGAAGGTGTTAAGATGTTTTTTGAGTTCTTTGTTGCTTTTGGCCACCTCATTGTGGCTAGATGTTTTGTAGCAGGATGTGTCAGACAAGTGTCTGTTTGCTTCCTCTAGGTAGAGCTTCCTGGGCCAGAGCACAATGTTGCCCCCCTTGTCCGCCTTGTTGATAATGACCTCGTTTTCCTTGTTCAATTTAGTCATTAAATCTTGATATTTTTTGTTGTTTTGCTGTTTACGCCAGGTTGGTCTGCGTTTGGTTTTGACATGAAGTGTTTTTAGTTCATCAGTTATGACATCACTGAAAATGTCAATGGCAAATCTCTCTCTCTCTATGTATATATATATATTCACTGGAAAAATCTTACCAAGACATTATATTTATGGAATTAAATTTAAAAAGCTTAGGAATTCACTGTAAAAAACAAAGACTTACAGGGGCGTTTTCTTAAGATTCACATTTTACACACAGAAAACCATAGAAAATTCAGCAATTATAGCTAGAGTCTGGCGGGATTTATCGGACCAGCTGCTCACTGGAATGTCTTACTGAAGTAGAGAAGAATGCAGCACTTGTGATTGAGAAAGAGAGGACTACAGAATATGGAATAAGGAAGATCGTGAGGACTGAGCAAAAACTGTTAATGTGTAACAAGAACACAGTATTCGTGAATACGATAGTGTGAAAATCAGGACGCCGATTACGGATTGATCGTGAAGAATGTATAAGAAATTGGTTACATGAAATAAAGAATTTATTCATGGGAGCTCTTAAAAAAGATGCACGTTTGACTTGTGATATGAATAAAGGTCCAACAAGAATTGAACAAGCCCTGATGAAGTCCGGGTTAGGACGAAATGCGTAGGCTGAAAAGATTTGATGAAACTGTTTGAAAAGATTTGATGAAATTGAACGAATTACATTATATGATATTTTTTCTTTAATAATGGTTGGAACCAAAAAATGGCCTGTGGACTGGACTTTCTTTGAGAAATTCAATAATTGATTGATAACATTGAAAGAAGGGGATATTTCCTATTGTTATTGTTTCTTGAGGAATGTGGCCACAGGGAGTTGAGCGTTGCTATTTGAATTGAGAACAATATTATCCAAGAATAACGACTTGTGGGTTCAGTGAATGACACTTCTCTCTATACCCACCATGTGAAAGCGCAAGTTGTTGTTATAGATGGAGCCCATGTTGCGGTCTCTGAAGAATACAGAAACAGTTTTATTGACATGTTTCCCAGCTTTGTCTATCTGTGGACAGAATTTAGTCAGCCACTTCCACTTCTGCTTTTGGTAAATGTTAGAGTACGCCAAAGCAATGTGAGGGAAAAGGTGACCAGAGGTATCCTTTATTAGGATTTCCAGTCCTTCCCCAGTCAGTGTGCCTAGATCATTTCCACCACAGTGCACCATCATGAGGTTAGGGTGTTGGCAATCTACAATGCTTTCAAACAAAGGCAGCTATTGATGCTACTTTAACCCTCTCTGATCAAACCAAATAATGTTCACATTAGGTAAAACCAAGTCCCTGCCAATGCCACTCTTTCTAGCACATTTTGTGTCCCAAAACATAAAGCTATGACCCACAATCCACACTCTAACCATATTGAAGGCAAGGAGGAGTAGCACACAGGAGAAGGCTGGAGCTAAATGAGACAGTTTTCAAAATGAAAGGCAGTTAAAATGAAGGACAAGACCAGTTTACAAAAACACATTTGATTGGATGGTGTAAATATGCAAGTAGCTAAAACTAGGTAGTGATTTTCATGAAAACGTAGATCTGTGATTGGCTATTAAAATATTAAAAATATGATATTTTTTATATGCTTATATCTCCAAACAGTCAACCACAGCTGGTTCAGTTGAATTTGAAACTAGTATGCTGCTCACAGAAAGTGTTGTCAACGTTTGACCTACCGGCACAAGAGAGTGTTCCATAGGTGGCTGCTATGGAAACTGAGCTAATGCAGTGTGGGAAGAAGGGTTCTGAAGAGATTGTACTTTCAATTGCAAAAGTAGAGCAGTCTCAACACATTGCTTATTATAGATGTGTTATTTTCTATATCTGTACAATGTTGTAAAGTGACATATATGGGGACCAACTTTGACCAGTAAAATGTTAAATGGTTTAATGGACTCCAGCGCAGGTTCGCAAATCCACTGTAAATTTACATGGGGGGCTGCTCCGAGCCCAGCTGCTTATCTATGAATCTGCCCAAAATGTTTACCAAATTTGGCTTTCTTTAGAGGAGTGTTAACAATGCTGACCATTCAGCTGTGATATACCATACGTTAAATATAACAGGCATGTTGTCATTTGTTTTCTGACTGAGTAACCTTGAAAGCAAAGTTGTAAAGGGTGCCATTAATGGTTCCTTTGTATAAGAGCTGTGTATCATTCTTGTGTTTGGTTTTTGCTTATTTTCAGTGAGAAGAGATTCTAACTGATACTGAGACACAGAAATAGAGAACAAAAACCACATTAAACAAGTATGTGAATTAAGGTGTAGTTAAACAATTTAGAAAAGGAATACGTGTATATAAGGTGGATGAAAGTGAGTAGGATGTTTACAAAAGGTAGAAGAAAATATAACTGGAGGGTATGTGATGAAAGTAAGGAAAAGTACAGTGATCACCAAAGGAGGATTACAAATGTTTAAAGAGTAACAACACCCAGCATACACCAATGGAGACACTGACACAACCACTCAAACACTAATGCATCCAATAATACACCCAGACATTCCATCATGTATATACTGACACACTCAGGTACACACTGATCCATACACTGAGACACCCAGGCACATACTGATGCATACATTAATACACATAGACACATAACTATGCATGTAATAACAGACCCATGCACACACTCATGTAAACACTGAGTCACTCACACACACTCTGATGCTGACACTGACACACTCTGATTCATACAGTAACACACATAGACACATACCTATACATATTCACACATTCTCTAACACATCCAGGTACACAGTTGTACATACACTGAGACACCCAGGCATACACAGATGCATTCACTGACACACTAACACAGACATAAACTTATGCAGATAGTAACATACCCAGGTATACACTGATACAGTTACTACCACACCTCCAAAACACGAATAGAGGAAGTGAGACACCAAAGCAAACACTAATGCAGACACAGTTACATACCTGTACACACACTAAAACACCCAATAAGCAATCCATACTGGGACTGGTGCTTATCATTTTTCATTTTGTGTCTGAGGTTTATACTGCTATGTTGAACTTGGATTTGTAACGCCTTGCCAAATCATGTGGTTTAATTTAATTTCATATAGTGCACCCATAAGGTAAAATGTATGTATCCAATAGAGTAGCAAGGTTTGTGTTTAAAAGGTAAAACATGTAGTTTGAAGTTCCACTGAGTTAGAATCACAATTACATGCCAACATACCCAGTTATACAATCACTCATCTGTCTATGCTCTCACTGAGATACCTATTTATAAAACTATACAGCCACTCACACATCCAGCCAGGTAGTGACAGAGGCACCTACACATTCAGTAATGTAGCAAAACAGCAGTTATGTATCCAGCACTAACAGAGACAGTTACACACACACAGTTACGTACCCCAACACTCACTAACAGAGACAGTAAGCAATCCATACAGACACATATGCACATTTACAGAACCATAGATCTACTAAGAGAGTCAGTCATATTGTGGCATAGTTGCTTCCACATTTGCTGACATACCCATAGAAAGAATGATACACTCGCTCAGATTTGTACTCAGACAAGCAAGTCACCCATGCAGATAAGTAGCCCTTTAAACATGTCTTGTGCCTGTTACTGCAGAGTCTGTGTGTGCAGTTTTTCTGCCAGTCCCACCTCTATTTAAAATACCTTGCCAAGCATTAAACTCAGATTCCAGTACATATAAGCCACCCGTAAGGTAGGCTGTATGTTGGCCATAGTGCAGAGTGCTTTGTGCTTAGAAGGTAAGACATGAGAATCATATGCGCACTTCCAGTCCCATGTGTGTAGTTAAACAGCCAGTCTACCACCCATACTGCAAGTTAAATATCTATTTAGAAAAGGATATAGTCGCTCATACACCCAGAAACACCAAGATAGAGTCATTTGCACACCCATCCACTTATCTATACAGCACTTATGTATCCAGTGGTAACTGAGCCACTTGCAGATACAGTTACATATGCAAAGAGGCACTAACAGAACAAGGATCCAATCCATACAGCTACTTACATACACATTTACAGATGCAAATGGTTTGTAAGCCAGGAAGTAATATAGTGACATAAGTACTTACATATCCATTGACACATACGCAGAGGACACTCACTTAGATATGTTTTCAAGTACTGACAAAACCTATGGACCGATCCAGACACGTTTCCCTTTTCCCACATCACAGGCCTGCTACTGCCTGCAGAGCCTGTGTGTGCACTTTTACTGCTAGGCCAACCTTACTTTTAAAATCTCTTTGCCAAACTTTAAACTTTTCTTCTAGTACAAATAAGTCACTGCTAATGTAGGCTGTAGGTAGACCATAGGGCAGGGTGTTATGTGCTTAACATGTAAGATGTGCTTTAAGGTTTCAGTAAGTCATATGTGTACTTCCAAAACCATATGCATAGTTAAACATCCAGTCTACAACCCACACTGCAAGATACATATCTATTTACAAAAGGAGAGATTCATGGCTTATGTACCATGAATCCACAAGACCAGAACTGGAGGAATGTTCTTCTCGTGTACTCTAACATTTATTGCTATTCCCTTAGCACATAATGCATCCTAGGGCCCATTTTGGAAACAAGGATGCATTTTGCAATAAGAAAAGTTTTCTAAATGCTGGATTATGCTTCTCACAAAATTGTGCATTATTAGAAGTAATGTTGTGGTAATTACAAGTAATTACACTACCGAGAATTATGACAGCTAAGCCCACCCCTAGTTGTCTTGTGGGACAGGGAGAGGATGAGTTGGGTCTTATTGGCTTAGAATATGATAGTTATGCCTTGGGATTTGATGATGCTAGTGAGCAGAGTTACATAGATATTGAATAGGGTGGGGCTGAGAGATGAGCCCTGAGGGACCCTGCTGATCAGATTCTTGGATCCAGATGTGTAGGGGGTAGTCTGACTTTCTGGGTTTGTCCCGTTAGGAAGGATCATATCCAATTGAGGGCTGGTCCTTTAATGCTGATATCCTGGAGTCTTCTGATAAGTGTGTGGTGAGAGAGTGTGTTAAAGGATGTGAGGATGTCGAGCAGGATGAGGGCTGTAGTCACTTCCTCGATCCATTATGGTTTGTATGTCATCTATATCTGTTTTGATTGCAGTTTTGTTGCTATGGTTACTTCTGAATACTGATTGGGTGTGGTCCAGAAGGTGATATAGTTCGAGGTGACATGTATCCTGTTTTGAGAAGAGTGAAAAAATGGGATGTTTGTTGCTATTCCAGCTCAGAGACAGGGACTGTAAGACTTACAATTCTAGTATCTGAAATGTGTCGGGTCAGATAATAACAGACACTTCGGGTATCCTATGTGGTTTTCATGAATTTTATTCAACCTTATATCATGAGGAGCGATCCTCCGCACAAGAGTTGTTTGAGAGCTACCCCATGGCAGTGTGTCTAACTCAGTTATTAACCTGCCAAGGTGTAGTATTAAATGCACCAGTAACCATAACTGAGCTTAAGAAAGCTAGATATCAAGAACACTCATGTTATAATAACACACTTGTCTACCAAAGCTCTGGATTATTGATATGTCAGCTCAGCCAGCTATTTGGTGGCTTGAATTGCATCTAGTACTAAGGATATAATTGGTCTTAACTATGATGCACTATTTAATGAATTGTTTGCATTATTCTGGAAATGGGATAGACTACTGTTGGATCTGGCCCTCCCTGCAGGGTTACCTCTAAACTCTTTGCTTCTCCTCCTCCATTATTTCCTGAACTCATTTGTATTGGCCTTATACCCAATTGCCATATTTAATTTACTTGTAAGTCCCTTATGGAGTGGTAAACCATATACTAAGTTTGGGCGGAACTCAGAGTTTCACTCTGCAGACGTGCAGAAAGAGGAAAGAGAGTTGCAGAAAGTAGAAGAGATTTGATGAAAGAGGCAAGAGAAGTGCAGAAAAAAGAAAGAAGCGTGCAGAAAGAAACAACAGAAAAAAAGAAAGAGGCAAGAGAGGCGCAGAAGGAAGCAAGAGTGGCTTGTACACCATTAGTACCAATTTAACACCCACATTTAGCAAAAGGTAACAGGTGACCATTCTAGGTTTGCAAAGGGCCTTCCACCACGCTGTAACACTTGTCGCTGCATTTTTGGTAACGTTTGAGCTAGTAACAAGGCTTTTTTTGTTCAAATCTGCTGATTAGGGAGCAGATGATGAATTATGTGGCTAATGGAGAAAATGTGTAATTGTGCGAAAGTCGGTGCAGCCAAACAGTGGCATAATTCCAGTGGCCCTGCTCATACCTCTGACTAGGTCCACAAGTGCTCCTCAGTGATTCCTACTTTTTTTGTCTCATTGAGTTCATAGTTGAGCTTTTATTGAAATGAGGAAGACTAAACCTGAGGTTACCACTCCGCAACACAAACTACAATACCACATAATTGCTCTCCATAACACATAATCTCACTCTACATAATTCCTATGCACTAAATGCCACATACTTTCTATTCACATAATTTCACTGCACAAAATACCACATATTTCCACTACACACAACGTACATTTACTCTACACCAAAAAACACTAGTAAAAAACTTTTACTTTTACAATACCAATAGCTCTAACTCTCGCAAATGTGAGACGTATTACATTGCAAACACTTCTTTAACTAGTAGTCACGTTTGCAGAGTGGTGGAGAAAGGGTGCTGGGCTTCTGACCAGCGCTCAGGAATTCCACTGCGTATGACTTACAGGAGGTATCAGGAGGGCTTCTTGGACCCTAAAGTCCCTCAGGAGTAAAGTGGACTTTATCCCCCATCCCGTAGTCTGCCAGGAGGCATGTTTGCAGAGTGGTGGAGAAAGGGGGCATGGCCTGCGTAGACGTCTTAGCAATCCCACTGTGTTGGACACAGCAGGATTGCTAAGTTCTCATACCAGGCCATGCCCCCTTTGACCACCACTCTGCAATCGCTCTCCCTGGCAGGCTCTTGGATGGGGGTTGAAATCCCCTTCACTGCTGGGGGTCCTTAGGGGCCAACTAGCCTACCTCTTACCTCAAGTAAGCCCCATACAGTGGGATTGTTGAGAGGTGGACACAGGCCACGCCCCCTTTCTCCACCACTCTGCAAACTCACCTCCTGGCGCACTCTTGGTTAGGGGATGAAGTCCCTTTTCCTCATGAGCATCCCTGGGGGACAACTAGCCCACCAGGTATCTCCAGTAAGCCCCACAGAGCTGGATTGCTGAGAGTGGTCCGAGGCCACGCCCCCTTTTACACCACTCTGCAAACGCGCCTCCTGGTGCACTGCTGCTCGGGGGATGAAGTCCACTTGTGTCTTGATGTCCTCAGGACACAAGAGGACCTCATTTCCCCACCAGCAGTGCGCCAAGAGGCATGTTTGCAGAGTGGTATAAAAAGGGGCATGGCCTCGGACCACCTCTCTGCAATCCAGCTGTGTGGCACTTATTGGAGGTACCTGGTGGGCTTGTTGGCCCCCAGGGACCCTCAGTATTCACTGGGACTTAATTCCCCAACTTAGAACGGCCAGGGGCACGTTTTCAGAGTGGTGCAGGGAGGGGGTAGGGCCTCTGACGTGATGCCAGCTTTTTTTTAAATATTTTTTTAGAAGGGAGGCTGTGTGGCCCCCCTTTTTTTAGTATTTTTGGGTCCCTATATTTATATAGGGAAGGGGGGCAGCGTGGCCACCCTTCCCTGTGCCACTTTTGACCCTGGGGACCCCATCTCCCGGGGCATGGCATCTTTTTTAAAAAAATAAAGGGAAGGGGGGCCGCGTGGCAGCCCTTACCTGGGCCACTATTGGCCCAGTGGACCCCACCCCCGGGGCTTGGCCATTTTATATTTTTTAGTAAGGAGGGGGGGCCGGGCAGCACCACTCTCCAGGCTGATTTCGGCCTCGGGGACCCCATCCCCCGGGGCCCAGACATTTTTTTTTTTTAAATAAAGGGAGGGGGCCACGTGGCCACCCTCCCGAGCCATGTCTGGCCTGTCATAGCAAACAGCAATATCCCAGGGGTGGGTATCCCGGGACATTGAAGGAGACGGCCCTAGGGGGTGGCGGTCCCCAGGGCCATTGAGGGCTCCAGGAGGGGGCAGCACAGACCCCCTCCCAATGTATACAAAGCCCCGGGGAGGTGGTGGGGCCCTGGATCCAAAACGGACCCCTGCATTTAAATAATTAGTGCCCCGGGGAGGTGGTGGTTCCTGGGGAGGTGTGGCACTTCATTTTTTTAATTTAAGCCCCGGGTAGGTGGCAGTCGTTGGGCTTGGGGGGAGCCGCGAGGCCCCCCACAAATAATTGACAAAATCCCCGGGGAGGTGGTGGTCCCTGGGGCTTGGGGGTCTCTGAGGCCCCCCACCCACAAAATAAAGCCCTCGGGAGGTAGCAGTCCCCGGGGCAGCAGGCCAGCATGCCCCCCCATGCATAATTAAATAAGCCCCAGGGAGTTGGCAGTACCCAGGGCTTGGGGGGCCTGGGAGCCCCCCCACATCTTATTAAACAAGCCCAGGGGAGGTGGCAGTCGCCGGGGCTGCATGCCCCCCCACATATAATTTTGCATAGCCCCAGGGAGGTGGCAGTCCCCGGGATGTGGGGGCCCCCGTGGGCCCAGCTATTTGATTATGGCAATGCCCCCAGGACCTGGCCCACCTGGGGGCTTACAGATAACGAACCCCAATTCATTTTTTTTAATTTTATCGTCAAGTTTTGCGCACCCAGCACGAATTCTGCTGCTTTTTTTGGGCCTGGAGGTCCCTGTGGGACCCCCTGATCAGGCCTAGGGGGTTCTACCCTGCCCTTTTCTTCATTTTTCCCTTTTTTCCCTTTTTCTTGTGACTCAGTTACAAGATGGCTGCCAACACATTCTGGTTTGGAGTGTTGGCAGCCAATCAGAATGAAGCTTGTGCACGGGAGGGTTAGCTTCTCCTCCTCGGTGCTCAGATGTATAATTTTTTATTTTTTAAATTTCTCAGCAACTACTGAACGGATTTAAACCATTTAGAATAAAAGGTCGCTTTCTGGACCAAGAGCTACCTTTTTGCCAAATTTGGTGTAATTCCATTCAGCAGTTCAGGCTGTAGCCGTATCTAAGTTCCTATGGAAATTAACATTGGGAAAACAAAATGGGGACCCCCGTTTTTTCTCAGCCCCTACTTGACGAATCACCCCAAAACTTTCAAGACAGGAGCTGACCTGAGTGAACCATTAGTTTTTAAAATTTCGTGAAGATTCGTCAAACGCACCAAAGATATTGGCGAAAGAAAAAAAGATTTTGAATAGAAACGAGGCCCTAACTATATATATATATATATATATATATATATATATATATATATATATATATATATATATATTCACTGAAAAAACAATAGGTTTCAGGGACGTTATAGTTACAAATTAGCATTTAAAAAACCTTTGAAATTCACTGAAAAAACCATATGTTTTAGGGACAGTTATAGTTAGTTGGACATTGCACTCGTACAAAACCCGTGAAATTCCCCCGTTATAGTTAGTCCAGCTAACTATAACTCGCGCCCCGCAATGCACTGCTGATGACGTCACATATTACATCACTCATGACATGTTCAGTGACATCACTGATGACATCACTGATGACATCTCAAATGACATCACTGATGACATCACTGATGACATCATCCAGTGACTGTGTGTTTCTGTAAAGTTTAAATATTTTTAATATATATAGGAAAAGACGTATTGAAGAATGAGTGGGTGTGTAAGTGTCTGTATGGATGATTTAGTAGGTGCGTGACTGACTCTATAAGTGAGTGATTTAACGTATCTTACTGAATGCATGGGTTAGTGACTAAACTGGGTGAATGTCTGTATCCGTCTGTCTGTTGCTGTGTAAGTGGCTGCATGTGTTTGTGAATAGCTACATGAGTGTCTATATGAGTTATTGAATGCTTGTCTGAGTATCTGTATGGGTGCCTGAGTGTTTGTGTGGGAGGGGTGTGTGCAACTCTGTGCATAGATGTGTGAGTGGGTGATTCACTGGGTGGATGGTTTCAAGAGTGCAACTGTGATAGACTGTATGGGTGGGTAAGTGTGTGTAAGAGTGTGTTAGTGAGTGAATGTATGTCCCAGTGGTACATGTGTGAGTAACTACATATGTGAAAGGCAGTATTTATGTGTGTTGGAGTATATAAATAGCTATAAGCGAGAGTGAGTGATTGTGATAGTGGCTGTATGGATGAGTGTGTGCTTGTATCAGTGATTGTATAAGAGCGTAAGAATGTGCTACTATTTGTATGAGTAAGTGAGCTGGTGTGTGTATAACTGTATAGGTGAGTAAATGGTAGTGTGTTTAATTATTTGCATGACTGACTAGGTGTGTGAGTACCTCTATGGATGAGTGACGGTGTTTGAGTGTCTATATAGGAGTATGAGTGCATATGATAGTCCTGTACTGAGTGACCGTAAGTATGAGTGACTGTATGGGTGAGTGAGTGGATGTGTGCGTAGACCTAAGAATCAGTGAGTGGGTATGTAGTTATTGGTGTTGGAGTGTCTATGGTTTTGCGAATGGCAGTCTGTAATTTAGAGTGGGTGTATCAAAGGTTATATTAGGGTGTGAGGAGGTGCATGAGATTATCACGTGGATGATGTCATCAGTGATGTCATTTGAGATGTCATCAGTGATGTCACTGACCATGTCATGAGTGATGTAATATGTGACGTCATCAGCAGTGCATTGCGGGCGCGAGTTATAGTTAGCTGGACTAACTATAACGGGGGAATTTCACGGGTTTTGTACGAGTGCAATGTCCAACTAACTATAACTGTCCCTAAAACCTATGGTTTTTTCAGTGAATTTCAAAGGTTTTTTAAATGCTAATTTGTAACTATAACGTCCCTGAAACTTATGGTTTTTTCAGTGAATTTCAAAGGTTTTTTAAATGCTAATTTGTAACTATAACATGTCTGAAACCTACAGTTTTTTCAGTGAATTTCAAAGGATTTGTAAATGACAATTTTTAAATGTATTAATTGTTATATAAATTTTTTTCATACTGATTTCCAAATTTTTTAGAAACAATTTTTTTTTACATATTTTATTTTTTAAATTACATTGTAATTACATTATACATTACATTACAAAAAATACTTTCTCAGAATGAATTACTTTAGTTTAATTACTTTGCACATAGGCAATAGACTTTTAAGTACAGTAGTTACAGTTGTTGCAATGGGCAACACATTTTCAAACACAATGCAACATTCAGCTCAATGTGAATTTCTAGTTAAATGCAATTAGTTACTTTATGGATTACTTTTCTAACCACATTACTGGATCCTAGATTCAGTCCTGGGACATCTCCTGTAAACAGTTGAGTAAAAGCGTTTTGGTTACAGTCGTGATTTTTAAGGAATATTATTGTACTTTAAAAGTTCACACTTAGAAACTTTTTCTCATAGAATCACCAATGTTATCCTATGGAAGGAAATTCACTTAGAAGTTAAAAACTGTTATCGTTACTTTTTCTTATTCAGTGTTGGATCCTGGATCCAGCACTGGTGCATCTCCTGTAAACAGTTGAAAGAATGCGTTTAAGTCATACAGGCGATTTTTTAGGAATATTTGTAGTTTGTGAAAATCGACACTTTGAAACTTTTCTGCTGAAAACCAGACAATGATATCCTAAGGAAGGAAATTCAAGTTACTGGTAAGTACGGTTAAAATTACTTTTCAGGATCAGTACTGGGCTGAAAGATGCAGCACTGAGGTCTCTCCTGATAACAGGTTAGTAAATCGGAATTCGTATTTCGGCTTATTTTAGAGGAATATTTTAAAGTTCCAAAACTCCACACTTAGAAGAATTTCCAAGTGAAACCAGTCAATGTTAGCCTATGAAGGAAATTCAAGTTACCGGTAAGTATGGTTAAAATTACTTTTGAGGATCAGTACTGGGCTGAAAGATGCAGCACTGAGGTCTCTCCTGATAACAGGTGAGTAAATCGGAATTTGTATTTCGGTTGATTTTAGAGGAATATTTTAAAGTTCCAAAACTCCACACTTAGAAGAATTTCCAAGTGAAACCAGTCAATGTTAGCCTATGAAGGAAATTCAAGTTACCGGTAAGTACGGTTAAAATTACTTTTGAGGATCAGTACTGGGCTGAAAGATGCAGCACTGAGGTCTCTCCTGATAACAGGTGAGTAAATCGGAATTCGTATTTTGGCTGATTTTAGAGGAATATTTTAAAGTTCCAAAACTCCACACTTAGAAGAATTTCCAAGTGAAACCAGTCAATGTTAGCCTATGAAGGAAATTCAAGTTACCGGTAAGTACGGTTAAAATTACTTTTCAGGACCAGTACTGGGCTGAAAGATGCAGCACTGAGGTCTCTCCTGATAACAGGTGAGTAAATCGGAATTCGTATTTCGGCTGATTTTAGAGGAATATTTTAAAGTTCCAAAACTCCACACTTAGAAGAATTTCCAAGTGAAACCAGTCAATGTTAGCCTATGGAAGGAAATTCAAGTTACTGGTAAGTACGATTAAAATTACTTTTCAGGACCAGTACTGGGCTGAAAGATGCAGCACTGAGGTCTCTCCTGATAACAGGTGAGTAAATCGGAATTCGTATTTCAGCTGATTTTAGAGGAATATTTTAAAGTTCCAAAACTCCACACACAGAAGAATTTCCAAGTGAAACCAGTCAATGTTAGCCTATGAAGGAAATTCAAGTTACCGGTAAGTACGGTTAAAATTACTTTTCAGGACCAGTACTGGGCTGAAAGATGCAGCACTGAGGTCTCTCCTGATAACAGGTGAGTAAATCGGAATTCGTATTTCGGCTGATTTTAGAGGAATATTTTAAAGTTCCAAAACTCCACACTTAGAAGAATTTCCAAGTGAAACCAGTCAATGTTAGCCTATGAAGGAAATTCAAGTTACCGGTAAGTACGGTTAAAATTACTTTTCAGGACCAGTACTGGGCTGAAAGATGCAGCACTGAGGTCTCTCCTGATAACAGGTGAGTAAATCGGAATTCGTATTTCGGCTGATTTTAGAGGAATATTTTAAAGTTCCAAAACTCCACACTTAGAAGAATTTCCAAGTGAAACCAGTCAATGTTAGCCTATGAAGGAAATTCAAGTTACCGGTAAGTACGGTTAAAATTACTTTTCAGGACCAGTACTGGGCTGAAAGATGCAGCACTGAGGTCTCTCCTGATAACAGGTGAGTAAATCGGAATTCGTATTTCGGCTGATTTTAGAGGAATATTTTAAAGTTCCAAAACTCCACACTTAGAAGAATTTCCAAGTGAAACCAGTCAATGTTAGCCTATGAAGGAAATTCAAGTTACCGGTAAGTACGGTTAAAATTACTTTTGAGGATCAGTACTGGGCTGAAAGATGCAGCACTGAGGTCTCTCCTGATAACAGGTGAATAAATCAAAATTCGGATTTCGGCTGATTTTAGAGGAATATTTTAAAGTTTCAAAACTCCACACTTAGAAGAATTTCCAAGTGAAACCAGTCAATGTTAGCCTATGGAAGGAAATTCAAGTTACTGGTAAGTACGATTAAAATTACTTTTCAGGACCAGTACTGGGCTGAAAGATGCAGCACTGAGGTCTCTCCTGATAACAGGTGAGTAAATCGGAATTCGTATTTCAGCTGATTTTAGAGGAATATTTTAAAGTTCCAAAACTCCACACACAGAAGAATTTCCAAGTGAAACCAGTCAATGTTAGCCTATGAAGGAAATTCAAGTTACCGGTAAGTACGGTTAAAATTACTTTTCAGGACCAGTACTGGGCTGAAAGATGCAGCACTGAGGTCTCTCCTGATAACAGGTGAGTAAATCGGAATTCGTATTTCGGCTGATTTTAGAGGAATATTTTAAAGTTCCAAAACTCCACACTTAGAAGAATTTCCAAGTGAAACCAGTCAATGTTAGCCTATGGAAGGAAATTCAAGTTACTGGTAAGTACGATTAAAATTACTTTTCAGGACCAGTACTGGGCTGAAAGATGCAGCACTGAGGTCTCTCCTGATAACAGGTGAGTAAATCAGAATTCGGATTTCGGCTGATTTTAGAGGAATATTTGTATGTTTCAAAAATCAACACTTAGAAACTTTTTCAGCAAAAAGCAGGCAATGATATCCTATGGAAGGAAATTCAAGTTACCGGTAAGTACGGTTAAAATTACTTTTGAGGATCAGTACTGGGCTGAAAGATGCAGCACTGAGGTCTCTCCTGATAACAGGTGAGTAAATCGGAATTCGTATTTCGGCTGATTTTAGAGGAATATTTTAAAGTTCCAAAACTCCACACTTAGAAGAATTTCCAAGTGAAACCAGTCAATGTTAGCCTACGAAGGAAATTCAAGTTACCGGTAAGTACGGTTAAAATTACTTTTCAGGACCAGTACTGGGCTGAAAGATGCAGCACTGAGGTCTCTCCTGATAACAGGTGAGTAAATCAGAATTCGGATTTCGGCTGATTTTAGAGGAATATTTGCACAATGGTGAAGGGAGGGGCGGGGCCTGAGGTAACATCTGTGCAAACGCGCCCCGTGGCGCGTTTTAAGTTGGGGGATTAAGTCCCCTTGAATCATGAGGGTCCCTACTGGCCAACTAGCCCACCAGGAACCTCCAGTATGCGCCAGGGGCTGCGTTGCAGAGACATGTACAGAGGCCACACCCCTTTTACACCTCTCTGCAACGCAGCTCTGTGGCGCTTTCTGGACGTACCTGTTGGGCTAGTTGGCCCCCAGGGACCCTCAGGATTGAAGGGGATTTAATTCCCCATCTTAAAATGAGCCACGGGGCCTGTTTGCACACATGTCACCTGAAGCCCCGCCCCTCCCTTCACCACTGTGCAAAGGCGCCCCGTGGCGCGTTTTAAGTCGGGGGATTAACTCCCCTTGAATCCTGAGGGTCCCTGGGGTGCAACTAGCCCACCATATACCTCCAAAAAGCGCCACAGAGCTGCGTTGCAAAGAGGTGTAAAAAGGGGCGTGGCCTCTGTACACCTCTCTGCAAGGCAGCCCCCTGGCGCATACTGGAGGTTCCTGGTGGGCTAGTTGGCCCCCAGGGACCCCTAGTATTCAAGGGGAATTCGTTCCCCCTCTGCAAACGCGCCAGGGGGCGCGTTTGCAGAGTGGTGAAGGAAGGGGGCGGGGCCTGCGGCCCGATCGTTTTTTTTTTTTCCTCCCCTGAAGGGGGGCTGTGTGGCCCCCCCTTCCTTTTTCCTATTTTTAGGCCCTGGGGACCCCATCCCCCAGGGCCTTACCCCTTTTTTTTAAATTAAAATAAAATAAAAAAAACGGGAAGGGGGCCGCGTGGCCCCCCTTCCCTGGGCCTGTATTGGCCCCGGAGACCCCATCCCCGGGGCATGGCCTCTTTTTTTCTTATTTGGAGGGGGCTGCGTGGCCCCCCTCCTCAGGCCATTTAAGGCCCCGGGGACCCCATCCCCGGGGCCGGCCTTGCACTTTTTTTTTTTTTTTCCTTTGGGGAGGGGGGCTGCGTGGCCCCCCTCCCTGGCCACTTATGGCCCCGGGAACCCCATCCCCCGGGGCTCCCGTCCTGTCATTGCAAACAGCAGTGTCCCGGGGGTAGGCACCCCGGGACACTGCAGGAGCCGGCCCTGGGGGTGGCGGTCCCCAGGGCCATCAAGGGCTCCAGGAGGGGGGCCGCACGGCCCCCCTCCCTACATCAGCACAGCCCCGGGAGGTGGTGGTCCCCGAGGCTTGGGGGTCCAAAACGGACCCCCATTTTAATTTTTCTTAGTGCCCCGGGAGGTGGTGGTCCCGGGCGTGTGGGGGCTGGAGCCCCCCACACAGGTTTTTAATTTTAAAAAGAAGCCCCGGGAGGTGGTGGTCCCCGGGGCTGCGGGAGGGCTCAGAGCCCTCCCGCTTCATTATACATAAAGCCCCGGGGGTGGTGGTCCCCGGTGCTTGGGGGTCCTTAGAGGCCCCCCACACATAAAATTAACCCCCCCCCCAGCATGCCCCCGGGACTTGGCCCACCCGGGGGCCAATTAACATCGAAGCGCGGGAGACCGCGCTTCGATTTTTTTTTCGGCAGGGTTCGCGCTCCCTGAGGGCATCCTGCCGATTTAAAAAAAAAAAAAAAAATTTTTGCCCAGGGGGTCCTTGTGGGACCCCCTGAGCAGACCTAGGGGGTCAGGGTGTTTCTACCCTGCCCCCTTTGTGCGCTTTGCGCACTTGTTTCTGTCCCTCGGTTCCGAGGGACAAAATGGCTGCCAACATTTCCTGAATCGGAATGTTGACAGCCAGCTGACAGCCAATTAACATGCAGCTAGTGCTCGGGAGGATCCGCGGCCCTAGATATCACTATCTTTTTACTTTTGATTTTCTCAGCAACTACTGAACGGATTTACACCATTTAACAAAAGGGTTCTTTCTGAACCAAGAACTACCTCTTTGCCAAATTTGGTGTAATTCCGTTCAGCAGTTCGGGCTGTAGCCGTGTCTAAAGTTTCCTATGGAAAATTGCATGGGGAAAACGCGTTTTGGGACCCCCTTTTTTCTCAGCCCCCGCTTGACGAATCCCCCGAGACTTTCAGGGTAGGAGCGGACCGGAGCGGGCCATAAAGTTTGAAAATTTTGCGAAGATACGTCAACCGGCAAGAGAGTTATTTCAAATAGAATGTCGCGGATTTCCTATGGATAATAGGTTGTAACTATAACTATCTACTGGCGACCGCCAGTAGATAATATATATATTCACTGAATAAACCATAGGTTTCAGGCACGTTATAGTTAGAAATTAGCATTTAAAAAACCTTAGAAATTCACTGAAAAAACCACAGGTTTTAGGGAAAGTTATAGTTAGTTGGACATTTCACTCGTACAAAACCATAGAAATTCCCCCGTTATAGTTAGTTCAGCTAACTATAACTCGCGCCCCCGCAATGCACTGCTGATGACGTCACATATTACATCACTCATGACATGGTCAGTGACATCACTGATGACATCACTGATGACATCTCAAATGACATCACTGATGACATCATCCATGTGATAATTTGATGCATCTTCTCACACCCTAATATAACCTTTGATACACCCACTCTAAATTACAAACTGCCATTCTCAAAACCATAGACACTCCAGCACCAATAACTACATACCCACTCACTGATTCTTAGGTCTACACACACATCCAGTCACTCACCCGTACAGTCACTCATACTTACGGTCACTCAGTACAGGACTATCATATGCACTCATACTCCTATATAGACACTCACACACCGCCACTCATCCATAGAGGTACTCACACACCTAGTCAGTCATGCAAATAATTAATCACACTCCCATTTACTCACCTATACAGTTATACACACACCAGCTCACTTACTCATACAAATACTAGCACATTCTTATGCTCTTATACAATCACTGATACAAGCACACACTCATCCATACAGTCACTCTCACAATCACACACTCTCACATATAGCTATTTATATACTCCAACACACATATATACTGCCTTTCACATATGTAGTTACTCACACATATTTGGCCCTACGGAACAATTGAACATTCCACATTTATTTAAAATTTCACTACATGATTTTATTTCGTCCAGTACCTATTCTGATCATTGGGACTTTGAGACTGTAAATGACACAATGTTTGACCTAGAAAAGTCTGCTGCATTTTCTAATAATGAATACTTAGAGGGTTCTTCAGACTATGAACAGCTGTATTGCTATAACCACTATGGTCATCATTTTTTGCATAAATCTGCAACACCTAGAAATGTGTTTATGTTTAACCAATGGGAGCATTGTCCTACACCACCAAAAGGTAGTTCAATAACATTTGTTAAAAAGTTTCCATATTTTTCAGGATACAATACATCTGATCCGGAAACATTTTACTATAAAAATGTAAACGACACAGGACTGAAAATTATGTTAACTAATACAAAACAGATTTCCTCTGCAGCATTTACTGCCCAACTGTCTAGACATGGTTTTGACTTGTGGAAAGACACAATAGACACAAAAACTGTCTGGGGTACTAAATATTGGCAAGTGCAGGGGATAGAAGCTTTGTTTAGAGCATGTATCATCCCTCAGCAAATAATGTTTTTGAATGACACTGTGCAACAAACGTCTTGCCTTGGTTTAGCCAAGATCAAAGACATGAAAACACCTTCTGTACCAATACCTGCCAGTAATAACAATACACAGGCAGAGGTTACAGTTGACACAATACTACAAATCAACAGAACAAATACAGATTGGAGAAAATGGTTGATCTGGCCCACAGACACAAACATCTGTCAAGATAGATTCCTGAATAAAACACAGGGGTTTACTATTCATAGGCCAGACCCACGAGGTTATGTTATGTTAATTAGATTTTTAGAGCGCAGCGGTTACCCTGAGGTGTCCTGGCGCTATGCACTGCCTGCAAGTTAACAGGAAGTATAATCAATGAGTGAACAACCAGGTCTTCAGTCCCTTCCTGAAAGAAAGAAGATCCGCTGCATTCCTCAGATGGAACGGCAGATCATTCCAAGCCTTGGATGTGCATGTGATAAAACTCCTGCCTCCCCAGCTAGCCTTTTTAAATGTGGGGATTTGGACATTTTTTGCTCCTGTGGACCGAAGAGTCCTCCCGGGAATATACAATTTAAACTTTTGCCTCAGATGGTCAGGGCCTGTTCCATTAAGGGCTTTGAAGGCGATACAAAGGGCCTTAAAACGTACCCTTTGTTTCACAGGAAGCCAGTGTAGTTGAATTAATTATTTTTTAACAGAGACAAATTTAGGTGTCCCTGACAACAGCCTCGCTGCCGAGTTTTGTGCTATCTGAAGCCTGTTAGTATGCTGTTTTTGGGCATTCAGAAAGAGGCTGTTGCAGTAATCCAGACGTGCCATAACAAGCACCGTGACCACTGTCCTGAGGTTTCCTACTGAAAGATAAGGCTTTATTTTCCTTATAATTCTGAGTATCAGAAAACAGGCGGATACCACGGAACTTATATGCTCACTAAACGTGAGTCTATTGTCTACGGACACCCCCACATGTTTTGCTTTCAGGGCAGGGGTGGGGCAAATGCCCAAATCTGCTGGCCACCAATCTGGTGTCCATAAATGTGGGTTATTACCAAATATAATAACCTCTGTTTTGCTTGAATTTAATTTTAAGCAGTTAGTCGACATCCATCTTGATATGGCCTTCATACAATCATTAAATTGTACTCGATATGTCCAAAGACAACATCCGGGGGTAGTAACAACATACAGTGTAGGAAAATTATGCCTCGATTGGCTGCAAAAATCCACACTTAAGGATGTGAAACAACACTTATTTTTACTTAAAGAAGATGCAGACCTTAGGGAATTCTTGCTTGGACCAAGAGAACCGCGTCAAAAATGTTTCATATATGCCGGCATCTATGCTGCTTATAATGAAGCATGGAAGGTGTCACAGGTAGAGGCGGCAGAACGAATACGTGAAATTGATCGTATTAACTTAGAGAAAACTCTCACTGGGGTCGACAATGGGTTAACAACTTTGTCATCCAGAATTTATTCATTGGACAACGTAGTATCCTCTGCTATCGACATACTGGAACAAGATTTAGCTATGTTACAACAAGGCCAATCTCAGTTACGTTCTATTATGTTATTAAGCTGGACGCTGCAATCTTTGCGTGCGGGCTATGTGCCTTGGCGTTTTATCAACACGTCAGCTCTGTTTGCAGAATACAATCTGACTGATAAACAGATGAAACTGGCACAAAGGGGAGCAAAGTATACAGTGCTGAGCATTGAAAAACTGGAAAAATTACCATTCACAGTGGCAGAAAAACCAGCTACAGAATGGCTTATTCATGGCAAAATCACTCTGCCTGTGACTACTTTTCAGTTTCAGTATTGTCTCAAACAAATGCAAGCAGGCAAATATGAAAGGTTGGGTAAAGAATACATTAAGACATCCTGGACCTTACCTTACACATACAGATGTTGGAGTGGGGATCGTGAAGTGATTCTGAGCGGTACACACTGTGAAAGTGCACTAAGCGGTTCACTAATTTGTCAGGACATTTCTTTACACAGGGCTTGTAATGGTTCTGTGGCAAATTTGTCCTGCCACCAGCAGGGTACACCAGCTGCTGTGATTAATCCAATGTTTGGCCAACTTTCTAACGGGAGTTACCTCATGTTGAATGATCAGAGTTGCTGTGGCATGTCGCCAGGCATCCCATATCTGGTAACGGTCGACTCCAGGGTCACTTGCTGTGTGCAAGTATTGTTTGCCCCAATAGACACAGTCAGGGAGTCGCCTTTATGGCCTCGATTGAATGTCTCTTTTATACGATTTGATACTTTAAGCAGAATGAAAGCCATGCTTATACAACAAACAGTACCTTTGACCTCGGCCAAAGAAATCTATGATTTACAAGTTGCAAGGACTTCGGCTGAGATACAGGATTTAATTAGTACAAACAGCCCTATACATTTAATAGAAATGATAGGACGTATCTTCAATATGTCTGATACAAGCGGAATTGTACATGTATTTAAGACCATCTGTTCCGGACTATTAGCACCTTTCCAGGCAGTCCTCGGAATCATCCCAAACTTTGCACATTCGGTGTTTGGTGGTGTGCCATTAATTCTAGCACTTGTTGCAGGAATTATGGTTCTATTCCTACTATTACGCTATGGCAAGCCTATTCGCCGACATCACTCCGAGCGATGTGGAGAAAGCTCTCCTTGAACGGAAGTACCGTGAGCGTGTAGTACAGCTTTTGGACATGCCTTGTCTGCGGGAACTTAATTCAATGTGGTTCCTGTCATTCAGACCAATCTGGCAAGATTGCATCTTACCTGTTCTACGCTGCCTGTTTTGCGGTGAAGAATGCGTGCTAGACACCTGTCTAACACTCCCATCAGTTGTGCCAACGGATATAGATACTCTGCTGGACCCGATAACGGCCCATGCTCTGTGTTGTCCCCAGAGGCTACCAATCCTGATGACGGCATTCATTGAGATCTCACAGACGCTTCCGGCAGCTGCTGAGGTACGAGATGGATCAACAGGCACACAGGTAACAACGGACGCGAACATTGCATCTTCTGCTGAAGGCGATTATTCACATCTCTGTGCAATTAACCTTCTGAACGAGGTGTTCCAAATGTCACCAACTTCGGTGGACAATATTTTGGCTACGGAAATACATGATCTCATTTTTTCACCAGACCCATACACTGACTTTGATTCGGCTCACAGTGTACCAGGGCAGCAATGAAATTTGGCCTTCATACTTTTTAAACTTGGAACTTTTCCCAGAATTGAGCTTTTTCTTTTTAATTTTTAAAATGACATGGCAAAAAACAATCTGCTTACAGTAGAACTAGTCTTAGAGAACGGACTTCTTTGAATACTTCCAGGGACACAATGTCACCTTACTTGTCTAACATTTCATTTAATACCATGATATGCAATGGCTTTGATTTTTCAAAAACTTATCAACCATTTCATCATATGTAAATTTTCTGTTTGCTCATTCATGTTGCATTTATTTCAATATATGCTTAGGATGAAAAAGGAAAAATGCTTTAAATGTACAGTACCTATTGCATTTCAACAGTCTATTTTGAGCTTCTTTTTAAATGCTTTTAGAAATGTTTTTAGCAACATGTGGTACTCAATTTTATGTTTAGCATTTAGTATTATCGTTCATTCGAAAGTGGAGTGGGTGTTGTATTCTGCTTTAGGTGTCCGTACATAGGTTGTCCTAAAACATGTCCTTATATAGGCACAATTCGCCTTGCCCTTATATAGGCATAGAATCCCAGTCCTTATTTAGGCATTAACCGTGCACTCCAAATACAGGCATGGTCACCGACATCCGTCCACCCTAACGTCACAACGAGTTCTTACAAACCAGACCCTTAAGCTTCTGGAGTTCCCCTAGCACAGGACTATTGATTTCTCCAAGAACTCATCTAATATGTATGAACCATTATACCCTAAGGGTTCATTCCTGACATCTTCCTCTGTCCGACTTCACGTCAATGCTAACATTCCGAGGCACCTATCAGGTATAAATATACCTTCCCTCGCCCAAGTAAGTTAGAGGAGACCTCGACTTCAGAGGAGCCCGTATCCCGGCCTGATGCACTGAGAAAACACTGTCATTCCTGCTCGCAGAAGATTCCAGCTTCCAGTGTTCTGACTCCCTTCGCGGGGTGTTAGAATTCCAGATGCGGCAAGAGATTCCCACCTCTCTCATTCTCAAGGTATGGAGCTGACTAGAACCTAGAGGGACTCTTGGCATACTAGACTTGACATACTCTTAGTATACCATACTAGAGAATACTCCACCTACTTCTTACCTTTCCCTACACCTAGACTAGGTTAGGTACATTGGGGTAGAACTAGCTTAGAGACGCATCGTATGAGTACTCGCATTCTTAGCTCATGTTATTTATGTACGTGAATATATGCTAAAAGATAATGCTAGCGCAGTACTATTTATTTCTACTGCTTACGCTGTACATTATTTATCTTGCATACTGTCTTGTGATCATAACAGCACATATCTCTTACACGAGAAACAAGACTGTTCAATAAAACCCTTTTATTGAAACACCCGTCTTTCCTTTCTGTATAACTCTGTAGAAACTAAGCATGCATAATTAAGTTTAATATACTCAATAGGGACATACCGACCTTAGTCCTATGTCAAGCCTATAGGTTATATTATTCCAATGCGCAGAGCTTATTAGGGAAATAGGAACTACACTACACTAGCCTCTTTGTGCACCTCTCCTGCCCCTTTCTGCACCCCTCTTGCCTCTTTTTCCACTCTGTTGGTTCTTTCTGCACCTCTTTTGCTTCATTTTGCACTTCACTTGCCTCTTTCTGTACCCCTCTTGCCTCTTTCTGAACCTCTGTTGGTTCTTTCTGCACTGCTCTGGCTTCTTCCTGCACCTCTATTCCAAATTTCTGCATCCCTCTTGCCTTTTTCTGCACCCCTCTTCCCTCTTTCTACATCTCTCTTGTCTCAGTCGGCCCACCTGTTCCCTCTTTCTGTACTACTTTTGCCTGTTTCTGCTACTCTTTTGCCTCTTTCTGCAGTTCTCTTGCCTCCTTCTGCACCTCGCTTGCCTCTTTTTGCACCTCTGTTGGTTCTTTTGCACTGCTCTTGCTTCTTTCTGCACCTATCTTGCAAATTTCTCCACCCCTCTTGCCTCTTTCTGCACCCCTTTTACCTGTTTCTGCACCTCTCTTGCCTCTGTCTGCACCTCTGTTCCCTTTTTCTATACCTCTTTTGCCTGTTTCTGCAACTCTCCTGCCTCTTTCTGCAGTTCACTTGCCTCCTTCTGCACCTCTGTTTCTTCTTTCTGCACTTCTCTTGCCTCTTTCTTCACCCCGTTGCTTCATTCTGCACTTTCCATGCTTCTTTCTGCACCTGTCTTGCTTCTTTCTGCACACCTGTTGTCTCTTTCTACACTTGTCTTTCTCTTTCTGTACCTTTCGTGCCTGTTTCTGCATCTCACTTGCCTCTATCTGCACTTTTCTTGCTTCTTTCTACACCTTTGTTGCTTCTTTCAGCAATTCTCTTGCCTCTTTCTGTACTTCTCTTTTTTTGTTTCTGCACCTCTCGCCTCTTTCTGCACCTTTCTTGGCTCTTTCTGCACCTCACTTGCTACTTTCTACACTTCTCTTGCCTCTTTCTGCACCCCTGTTGCTTCATTCTGTACTTTTCTTGCTTCTTTCTGCACCTGTCTTGCTTATCTGCACCCCTTTTCCCTCTTTTTGCACCTTTCCTGCCTGTTTCTGCACCTCTCTTGCCTCTTTCTGTACCTCTCTTGCTTTTTTCCACACTTCTCATGCTCTTTCTGCCCCCTTCGTGTATCTTTCAGCACCTCTGTTCCTTCTTTATGCACTTCTCTTCCTTCTTTCTGCACCCCTCCACCCTCTTTCTGTACCCCTCTTGCTTCTTTGTGCACCTCTTCTACCTTTTTTTGCACCCCTCTTGCCTTTTTTTGCACCTTTCTTTGTTCTTTCTGTACTGCTCTTGATTCTTTCTGCACCTCACTCGCCTCTTTCTCTACTTATTTTGCCTCTTTGTACACCTCTGTTGCTTCTTTCAGCAATTCTCCTGCCTCTTTCTACACTTCTCTTCCTTCTTTCTGCACCCCTGTTGCTTCATTCTGCACTTTCCATGCTTCTTTCTGCACCTGTCATGTTTCTTTCTGCACCCCTGTTGTCTCTTTCTACACTTGTCTTCCCTCTTTCTATACCTTTCTTGCCTGTTTCTGCATCTCACTTGCCTCTATCTGCACTTTTCTTGCTTCTTTCTACCAGTCTGTTGCTTCTTTCAGCAATTCTCTTGCCTCTTTCTGTACTTCTCTTTTTTGTTTCTGCACCTCTCTTGCCTCGTTCTGCACCTTTCTTGGCTCTTTCTGTACCTCACTTGCTTCTTTCCACACTTCTCTTGCCTCTTTCTGCACCCCTGTTGCTTAATTCTGTACTTTCCATGCTTCTTTTTGCACCTGTCTTGCTTATCTGCACCCCTGTTCCCTCTTAATTGCACCTTTCCTGCCTGTTTCTGCACCTCTCTTGCCTCTTTCTGTACCTCTGTTGCTTTTTTCCACACTTCTCTTGCTCTTTCTGCCCCCTTTGCGCCTCTTTCAGCACCTCTGTTGCATCTTTCTGCTCTTCTCTTCCGTCCCTCTGCACCCCTCCTGCCTCTTTCTGTACCTCTCTTGCCTCTTTGTGCACCTCTCCTACCTTTTTTTGCACCCCTCTTGCCTCTTTTTTCACCTCTGTTAGTACTTTCTGCACTGTTCTTGCTCCTTTCTGCACCTCACTTGCCTCTTTCTTTACTTCTATTGCTTCTTAGTACACCTCTGCTACTTCTTTCAGCATTTCCCTTGCATCTTTCTACACTTCTCTTCCTTCTTTCTGCACCCCTCCTACCTCTCTTGCCTCTTTGTTCCCCTCTCCTCCTTCTTTTCATACCCCTCTTGCCTCTTTTTGCACCTCTGTTGGTTCATTCTGCACTGCTCTTGCTTCTTTCTGTACCTCACTTGCCTCTTTCTGCCCTTCTTTTGCTTCTTTATACACCTCTGTTGCTTCTTTCAGGAATTTTCTTGTAGCTTTCTGTACTTCTCTTGCTTGTTTCTGCACCTCTCTTGTGTACTTCTGCACCTCTTTTGCCTCTTTCTGCACCTCACTTGCTTCTTTCTGCACTCCTCTTTCCTTTTTCTGCACCCCTCTTCCCTCTTTCGGCACTTCTCTTGAATCTTTCTGCACCCCTGTTCTCTCTTTCTGCACCTTTTCTGCCTTTTTCTGCACCTCTCTTGCCTCTTTCTGTACCTCTGTTGCTTCTTTCTGCACTTCTCTTGCCACTTTCTGCACCCTTCGCTCCTCTTTTAGCACCTCTGTTTCTTCTTTCTGCACTTCTCTTCCTTCTTTCTGCACCCCTCCAGCCTCTTTCTGTACCCCTCTTGCCTCTTTGTGCACCTCTCCTAACTCTTTCTGCACCCCTCTTGCCTCTTTCTACACCTCTGTTGCTTCTTTCAGCAATTCTCTTGCCTCTTTCTGCACTTCACCTGCTTCTTTCTGTACCTCTTTTGCTTTTTTCAGCACCTCTGTTGCTTCTTTCTGCACTTCTCTTGCCTCTTTCTGCACCTCTGACTTAGAGGTAGTTTTAATCTCCCTGCCCTATTATGTACTAGGGCCTTACAGGGGAGTTCATGCCAATCACAGGGGTATCCCAACCCATAGTGTACCCTAGTGTATGTAGATGTTTTCACTGTATTCTAAGTGTCTTTCAACATAGCACTGGCTCCGGGCCTGGTTAGTCAGAGTCAGTTACCACCAGTACCAGTCAGCAAAAAGTTGGGGGCACAGGATGAATTTGCAACAAGGCCTCTTGCTGCCCCTCTGTTGCCTCTTTCTGCATTTCTCTTGCTTATTGATTAGTTGCCTGAGTATCTGTGTAGGTGCCTGAGTGTCTGTGTGGCTGAGTGAGGGGTGTGTGACTTTGTGCATAGATGTGTGTGTGGGTGATTCACTGGGTGTATGGGTTCAAGAGTGTGTCTGTGAAGTGAGTATGTAGTAACTGGAGTTGTTATGTCTATGGTTTCGGAAATCGTTCGCTTCATCTTCAAGTGGGTGCATCAAAGCTTATATTAGGGTGTGAGGAGGTGCATCAGATTATCACAGTGATGTCATCAGTGAAGTCATTTGAGATGTCATCAGTGATGTCATCAGTGATGTCACTGACCATGTCATGAATGATGTAATATGTGACATCATCAGCAGTGCATTGCGGGGGTGCGAGTTATAGTTAGCTGAACTAACTATAACTGCCAAATTTCTCTGGTTTTGTATGAGTGAAATGTCCAACTAACTATAACTTTCCTGAAACCTATGGTTTTTTCAGTGAATTTCAAAGGTTTTTTAAATGCTAATTTCTAACTATAACGTCCCTGAAACCTGTGATTTTTTCAGTGAATTTCAAAGGTTTTTTAAATGCTAATTTCTAACTATATCGTCCCTGAAACCTGTGGTTTTTTCAGTGAATTTGTAAGGTTTTTTAAATACTAATTTCTAATTATACTGTTCATTAAACCTGTAGTTTTTTCAGTGATTTTAAATTATCATTCCATTCTCAACCTGGTGAAAACAGCCGATACTGCCAGTTTTCCACTAATATCTTCTTCAAAAAAAATTGCCACAAATGAGCGCAACAACTAATGCTAATAATATGCAGAGTAGGCGTTTCTGTGCAAAAATAACACGAAAACACCACTTCCCGATATTTTCAACGAGCAGCCAAATCTGCGGTACGATCCAAAAACAGGCGATAAACTGTGTTACAGTAGGAATGTAACATCTGCCTTTTACTGGTGAAAAGTAGGATGACTACCTACAGTGTGAAAGGGAGCCCAGCCCAGAATCACATCTGAACACCAACACATGTCATAGAGCTACTGATCATGCACCTCCGACACCCAAAAAGGCTACAAAACCCACTACCACCACCCTCAGGACCTCCCCCCGGACCCCCCTACTACCACCAAGGCAGCGCACAACAGGACCGCAGACCTTTCAAAAACAGCATGTTCCCCTCAGCCACACAATAGGTGAATATTGCGAGATGTTGCAACCAAACATGTGTGAAGGACGCAAGTTACCCACCAATAATAATGCACACAATACCGAGTGTAGCGGTGATGTGCTGGAGAGACTTCACTATGCAGAGCACAAACCTCTCCATATGTACATTTACTGCTGTTGCTTATAGTGTTGTGGACAGTGGAAGCAACCATGTTACCTCAGGCAGTGGGGAAGATCTCGGTCATGAACCTGTGTCGTCGTCCCCTGTAAGCGGAAGCGCAGTGGGCTGCTCCAACGTACGCCAATCCAGCGTAGAAGTGTGAATAAATAGGCCGGGGCTCTGGGCGTGGTTCACTTGTGTGAAAGCCAATGCGTCTGCCAGAGTGGCGACCCTCACCCTGCCACGTGGCTGCCGCCATGACTGCGGCCCTCCTCGATACAAGCCCCCTGCGAACACAGCTGCACAGCACCGCAGAGTTATGTCTGTACACACTACTGTCTTCGATCTACACTGCGGACAGCAGGGCTGTGAATTCAGATAGAGTCGCGATTGCAGATGACGCAGTCCAGTACACAAGACACATTGCTCCCAGTGCGGCCTCCCCGGACCACGCATCATCGCAGGCTCTGCACACGCTGAGCGCCAGAGGTACCACTAACTCAGTGCACAACAAGTCAATGCCACGTGGCCTTATTAAGGCAGAATCCATTAGACAAAAGACATTGCTACCAGTGTGGGCTCCTCTGACCACGCATCTTCACAGACTGCGTACAAGCTGAGCACCAGAGGTACCACTAACTCAGTGCACCACAAGTCAACGCCACGTGGCCTTATTAAGGCAGAATTCATTACACAAAAGACATTGCTACCAGTGCGGCCTGCCCGGATTACGCATCATCACAAGCTGCATACACAGTGACCGCCAGAGGTACCACTAACTCAGTGCACCACAAGTCAACGCCACGTGGCCTTACTGATGCAGAATTCATTAGACAAAAGACATTGCTACCAGTGCGGCCCGCCCAGACCACGCATCATTGCAGGCTCCGCACACGCTGAGCGCCAGAGGTACCACTAACTCAGTGCACCACAAGTCAATGCCACGTGGCCTTATGAGGGCAGAATTCATTAGACGAGAGACATTGCTACCAGTGCGGCCCGCCCAGACCACGCATCATTGCAGGCTCCGCACACGCTGAGCGCCAGAGGTACCACTAACTCAGTGCACCACAAGTCAACGCCACGTGGCCTTATGAGGGCAGAATTCATTAGACGAGAGACATTGCTACCAGTGAGGCCCGCCCGGACCACGCATCATCGCAGGCTCCGCACACGCTGAGCGCCAGAGGTATCACTAACTCAGTGCACCACAAGACAACGCCACATGGCCTTATTAAGGCAGAATTCATTACACGAAAGACATTGCTACCAGTGCGGCCCACCCGGACCACGCATCATCACAAGCTGCATACACAGTGACCGCCAGAGGTACCACTAACTTAGCGCACCACAAGTCAACGCCACGTGGCATTGCTACCAGTGCGGCCCACCTGGACCACGCATCATTGCAGGCTCCGCACACGCTCAGTGCTTCAGGTGCCACTAACTCACTGCACCATAAGTCATCGACACATACCCTTATTGAGTCAGAATTCATTAGACAAAAGACATTGCTACCAGTGCAGCCCGCCTGGACCACACATCATCGCAGGCTCCGCACACACTGAATACTTCTGATGGCACTAACTGTGCAGCTCAACTCAACGCCATGTGGATGTGGGCCCTTTTTGACCGCTGCCTCTGGCCTACACTGCGGTCACCAGGGCTCACAATTAAAATTAAGTCTTGATTCATTAATTACAGAGTCTAGTAGGCAAGTAACTACAACGTCCCTCAAACCTACACAGAATCCTTTTAGTATCCTTGCTTCAAGAACTTTTTTGATAACAATTATAGCTGTTGTATAATGACCAAATTCATCTTGCAAGTCCAAAGGAACACTAAATAACAGTCTACACTGCGGTCACAAGAGCGCACACTTCAAATTCAGTCAAGCTTTATTAATTGCACAGATAATTCTACTCTATCTCCTCGTATTTCATCAAGAGGAAGTTAAACAAATGCATTCCTCGATGTCTGTGCTGACTACTGCCTTCCATGTACATTGCGGACTGCAGGGCTCACAATTCAGATCGAGTTGCGATTGCAGATGATGCAGTCCATGGCAGTCTACACTGCGGTCAGAAGAGCTCACACTTCAAATTCAGTCTTGCTTTATTAATTGCACACACAATTGTACTCTATGTCCTCGGATTTTGTCAACACAAAGTGAAAAAAATGGATTCCTCGATCTCTGTGCTCACTACTGCCTTCCATATACATTGCGGACTGCAGGGCTGACAATTCAGATCGAGTTGCAATTGCAGATGACGCAGTCCATGGCAGTCTACATTGCGGTCAGCAGAGCTCACACTTCAAATTCAGTCTTGCTTTATTAATTGCACAGAGAATTGTACTCTATGTCCTCGTATTTTCTCAAGAGGAAGTGAAAAAAATGCATTCCTCTATGTGTGTACTTACTACTGCCTTCCATCTACATTGTGGACTGCAGGACACACAATTCAGATCGAGTTCCGATTGCAGATGACGCAGTCCAGGAGGCGAGAGACATTACTACCAGTGCGGCCCTCCCAGACCACGCATCATCGCTAGCTGTGCACACTCAGAGTGCTTCTGATGCCCCTACCTCAGTGCACCACAACTCATGGACCCTTTATGATAGAATCTTTTGTGTATAATTTCAGATCTGCTCCCCTACCTCAGTCTACCACAAGTCATGAACCCTTTACGATAGAATGTTTTGTGTATTATTTCACATCTGGTGCCCCTAAGTTAGTGCAGCACAAGTCATAGACCTTTTATGATTGAATCTCTGTGCGTGATCCAATGATTACTGTTGTAGTTGGTACCAGCACCAACCATTCCCGGAGGGCTTGCTTACACTCACCCCACACGCATCCAGCACAGACGTCCCTGGACATGTGACCCTGGTAATAAAAAGGAGTCGAGCGCACGTGCCCGTACCCAGTTCCACTATCTATCTGTATCCGTGTGTTCATTATGTATGCAAGATGCTGCCCCTGGGCCCTACCACATTACATTGTGCTGTGGACAGCGTATACAACCTTGTTACCTCTGGCAGTGGGGGAAAACTTAGGGTATATCACTTTGTCTCGGTCATTGTACAAATACGTTCATAGAGACTTCATCATTAGAGTACTGCAAGGAGAGTATATAGTGAATTTATAAGTGCTTGGGGATTGGCAGAGTGATTGTATAACTACATATGTTGGCACAGCCTAACCCCGAACACGTGCTTGGCTCTAATTGGCTGCCCTCCATGTGCCAAAAAAAGAAACATAAACTTTCCATGTCCCGGTATTGGTACAGCTGCAACACTCCACTGAATGTGCAATAAACATTCGTATCCACACAGATGTGTCATGTCCACCATCTTTCATGTGTGGAACTATGGATGAATGTAGGGTCAGTGATTCCCCGTACCTTCCATGTCGGCCACGTTGTGGGACTTGGCTCACAGAGTGACACATTGCCGCTTGCGACCCGGATGACGGCAGCACTACAACACGGACACCCGCATCAGTTGATTCCTCATACAGCTCACGACGGAGCCACGCCCATAGCTCCGGAGTCATTATTCACAGCCTCATGCAGGACTGGCATACGCCAGCCTAGCCCACCCCACTACGCTTACAGGAAAGGACAACAACGCTACATGCCCAGATTTTCATTGCAGTGATCTGCTGCTCACAGGCCTAGTTGTCAGTACGCCACAGCCACTCCCTCGCAGCTGGTATTCACCCACACCACACCCATCCAGCACAGACATCACAGGACACGTGACCCTGACAATAAAAAAGACCGGGCGCACATGCTCTATGCCATTTTAGAGTTGCTCGCACCGGATACACTGCGGCCGGCACAGGCACACCGGCACAGGACGGTGACTTTCGGTCCAATGAGGTACGGGTACCGTAACTGCTGAGCGGGTGTGCAGCCTGCGGTGATGGCCCGTCCCGGTGGTCTGAACAGCTCAGATTTTGTGTGCCCTGCTAGACCGCAGTGTAGGTCTGAGCCATCAGACACGTGGCGTCGTCTCGCTGTTCACTGAGTTAGTGCCACCGCAAGGCCTGAGCGGGTGTGCAACCTGCGATGATGGCGGGTGGACTGGTATGTCCTCTCCCATAGTGAAATCAAGACGCAGCACCACACGTGAGACCTGGTGGCCTGCGGAGCAGGGCTGCATGATGTGGAGGGTGCCCTGTCTGCGGAAACGTGAGCAGTGAGGCCTGGATGTGCAGGGGCTTGCAGACACCTCTGGTCACGGGAGTGGATGCGGTGCAGCAGCCTGGATGCACAAAGGCGGGACAGCGATTTAGGTGTGCGCACTCGTCTATACTCTACCATTACTGATTCCCTACTCTCTTTCAGATGAGGGAGCTTCAGGGCTCCACTATGCCCCAGCACGTGGTTAGAGACACACCGGTGGCAGAAAGGTGAGCTGTGAGGGTTTTGTCCACAGTGTGGGCACTCACTGTCCCTCTCCATCTCTTCCTTTCTCTCCCTCACATTCTTTCTCTCTCTCTCTTCCTCTTTCTCACACTGTTTCTCTCTTTCTCTCTCTCTTCCTCTCTGTCACTGTTTCTCTCTCTTCCTCTCTCACTCTTTCTCTCTGTCTTCCTCTCACTCTATCTTTCTCTCTCTCTCTTCCTCTCTCACTCTTTCTGTCTCTCTCTCTCTCTCTCTCCTTTGATAGACGCATGACTCACAATCTTATCTTCCTTTTTGTCTAGCAGTCTGTGATTCACAGATTCACGACCCCCCAACACCCCCCAACAAGGAACTCCCGCCACAAGCCGATAACTTCACCTCCACTGAGTTAGTGCCACCAGAGCTCAACACGTGCACAGCCTGCGATGATGCGTGGCCATCCTCACAATCAACAGCCAGACTGAATTTTGAGCTGCCCTGACCGCGTGTACGCAACAGGTAAGAAGCTTGCTTCGGCACGTGGTGGACCCTCTTACACACATGTCGATGGGGTGCAGCAGCGTGAGTGCGCAGGGGCAAAACAGAGAATTACGTGTGTGCAGTTGTATGTACTCTGCCATTACTGATTCTATACTATTTTTCAGATCACTCAACTTGAGGACCCCAATATGTCCCGCCACCTGGTTGGAGACACACCGGTGACAGAAAGGTGAGCTGTGAGGATTTTCTCCACAGTATCAACACTCACTCTCCCTCTCCATCTCTTCCTTTCTGTCACTCACACTCTTTCTCTCTCTCACTCTCACTCTATCTCTTCCTTTCTCTCTCTCACACTCTTTCTTTCTCCCTCTTCCTCTCTCTCACTCTTTCTCTCACACTGTTTCTCTCTTTCTCTCCCTTGTATCTCACTCTTT
This sequence comes from Calotriton arnoldi, assembly GCA_963921515.1. Taxonomy (NCBI): domain Eukaryota; kingdom Metazoa; phylum Chordata; class Amphibia; order Caudata; family Salamandridae; genus Calotriton; species Calotriton arnoldi. Next base: position 107,191 of record CAWUFW010020333.1, on the reverse strand, counting down.
CTCTCTTTCTCTGCCTTCCTCTCTCTCTCACTCTTTCTCTCTTTCTCTGTCTTCCTCTCTCTCTCAATCTTTCTTTCTTTCTCTCTCTCTTCCTCTCTCTTTCTCTCTTTCTCTCCCTCTCCTTTGATGGATGCAAGACGCACAATCTTATCTTGCTTTTTGTCTTGCAGGCTCTGATTTACAAATGGTCCAAGGATCACATGCCATGGCTGTACATAGTTTTATTTGTTGTTGTTTTGTTCAAATAAAATGTTTTATATGTAAATCCAAGTTTTATTTGTTGTTGTTTTGTTTAAATAAAATGTTTTATATGTAAATCCATTCATGACTGTGATTCTTATTTGTCCAACCTCACATGCATCTTCTTAATTATAATTGTGCGACATAAGCCAATTTCTTACATTCCAGATTTCCTATGGTTCCTGTCATATTTCTTTGTGTAGGGGGGAGTAAGAGGGGATGGTGGACAAGGGGCTTGTGACGGGGGTGTCGGAGCAGCGTTGAGTGTCCGAGCTCCATGATTTTTGGCTCCATTGCATCTGTTGTCGTTCCGGTGTGGCTCTGGGCTGGGCTCCTTTCATCTTTTAGGTTGTAGTCCGAATTTACACCAGCTCAGAGCAGGTGTAAACTTCCTGCTACTAATGCACCATATCACCTGTTTTGTACTCTCTTCGACGATCTTGCTGGTGGTTGAAAAACTTAAGAACTGATGTGCTCTTTGCACGGGAACGCCTACTCTCCATCTCTTTAGCAATATTTGCCGGGGTCATCTGTGACGATGCTTTTTGAGGCTGGTAAACTGGTAATATAGCTGTTCGCTCCAGCTTGTGAATGGTGCGCTAAATTTATCACCATTTTGGTTCTGAAAAAGTGCCATTAAGTCACCGATGTGTCCTTGAGAATATACCCCTTGGTGTTTGAAAGATTTAAGAAGTTCTCGAGTGCCGCACTGAGAAACTAAAAAAAAAAGTCCACTTTCACTAATTTACATTCGCCTTGGGGACTCCATCCCTCGAAGCATGCCGACATCTTCATTATTTAAAAAAAAAAAAAACGAAAATAGGACCGCGTCGGCCCACCTCCCATGGACAATTCGGCCCCGAGGACCCCATCCCCCAGGGCCTCGCCTCACCGTGGGGAGAGCCCCAATGCCCCCACGGTCCCGCCAGCTCCCCGCGTCCTGTGGGAGCTGGCATTGCTTTTCCACACAGGGAGCTGCTGACATGCACCTCCCCGTGTGGAAAAGCAATCAGCTTTGGATTTTGCAAGCGAGAGCAGGTTCCCCAGCTCTTGCTTCCAAAATCCAAACCAAGTTTGGTATGAAAGGGCAGAAGCCGCGCGGCTCCCGTACTGTGATAGCAAACAGCACTGTCCCGTGGTTTGTCACCCCGCAACACTGCGGGAGCCGGTCCTGGAGGGTAGCGGTCGCCAGGGCCATCACGGGCTCCAGGAGGGGGGCCGCGCGGAGGGAGAGCTACGCACCGCCGGCTCGCAAAAGCACAGCAGCGTACTGCCTCGCAGAGGGAGACCAACGGGCCAACAGGCCTGCTAACAGAGACACAGCTGCTACCTAATGGGCTGGATTGCAGAGGTACTGCTGTGTGCCCGAGCTGCGACCCGACGGGCTGACTCGCAGAGGAAGAGTAACGGACCGACGGGCCTGCTAGCACAAACACACCTACAAGCTAACGGAGTGACTGGCAGACGCAGAGCTGCGAGCCGACGCACTGCCTTCTAAATGCATAGCCGCGAGCCGGTGATGTGGGGAGCGAGCCTGACGTGGGGAGAGGGACCGTGAAAGGGGTATCTCGCACAGACAAGCCTGCGGTATATTTTCAGTGTGGCCTCGCACAGGTAGAACTACGGACCCCATGGTCTGTAGAGGGACAGATGCAAACTGCCGCACTGAGGCACAAAATGTCTGACAGCTCCCAGACCCAGAGCTGCGCGCCGACGGACTGACTTCTAAAAGCATAACCGCGAGCTGGTGATGTGGGGAGAGAGACCATGAAAGGGGTATCTCGCGCAGACAGAGCTGCAGTATATTTTCAGTGTTGTCTCGTAGAGGTAGAACTATGGACCCGATGGCTTGTAGACGGAGAAATGCGAGCTGACGGAGTGAATCACAAAATGGCAACCGTTCACAGCCAATCAGCCGCAAGCTTGTGCTCGTAACCCCTCAGCCAATCAGATGTCAGAATTCCCAAATATCGATATCTGTAAAATTTGATATTTCTCAAAAACTACTGAATGGATTTACACCATTTAAACAAAAGCGTGCTTTCTGGACCAAGACCTTTCTCCCTGCCAAATTTGGCATAATTCCGTTCACCAGTTTCACCTGTAGCCGTGGCTAAAGTTCCTTATGGAAAATGCATTGAGAAAACACGTTTTGGGACCCCCCTTTTTTCTTAGCCCCCCTTGACCAATCACCCCAAAACTTTAAACATAGGAGCTCATCAAAAAATAGAAACTTTTTGGAAAAGTTTGTAAAGACGCCAAAGTTATGAGCACATAAAAAATGCTTTTCCTATGGAAACGTGGTCCTAACTATAACTACCTACTGGCGATAGGGATGTTATAGCTAGGCTCAGATTTTACTCATGCAAAACCAGAGTAATTCAGCAGTTATAGTTACATGAGATATCTATAACGTATGCCCCTGCAATGCACTGCATCTCATACATCATCACTGGTGACATTATCCTGTGAGTGGTTTTTAAATGTTTATAGGTGTTGAATTATATATACCAAGGTACTACAAAAGTTAAAATAGTATACTTTCTGTTCTACTAATGGGTGATACTGTGTCTAACATATAATATGTATATATTATGTGAGTGACTAAGTGACTGTGTGTATTCACATGTGAATGGATATCTGAGTACCTGTATGGGTGTGTGAGTGGTTGTATTGGTCTATAGGTAGGTATGTGACTAGCAGTGTGGGGGAGTGAGTATCTGTGTGAATGACTATATTGGTGCGTGGGTGGGCATATCAGTAGCTATATGGGTGAGTGAGTGGCTGAGTGAGTGGGTGTATGGGTGGGTAAGTAGGTGTGTAAGTGGCTATATGGGTGGGTTGGTGGGTGTCTAAATGGCTGTATGAGTGAGTGACTGGCTATGTAAGGGGCTATGTGGAAGAGTGAGATGGTGTGTGAGTGGCTGTTTTGTAGAGTAAGTGTCTATGTGAATGGATGTATGGGTGAGTGAGTAGATGTGTGACTGCTTGTTTTGATGTATGAATGGGTATGTAAGTGGTTGTGTGGGTGTGTGATTGAGTGTGTGAGTGCTTGTATGGGTAAGTGAGTGGCTGCATTCAGAGGCTGTATTCTTGGTGACTGAGTGGGTGTGCAAATGACTTTATAGGTAAATAATTCAGTGTGAGTAGCTGTATGGATGAGTGTGTGGCTGTGTGAGTGGCTGTAAGGGCAAGTGACTGGTTAAATAAATACCTGTATGGGTGAGTGAATGGTTATAGAGTGCCTTTATGCATGAGTGGGTGTGTGAGTGGTTCTATGGAAGAGTGAGTGGTTGTGTGAGTACTTTTATGGGACTTAGAATTAGTACATGAGTGGCTGTGTGGGTTTGGGTGATCTTGTGGCAACCCTAAATCATTATCAACAAAATGCAGCATTCAAAGAAGAAGCAAACTCTGATTATGACTAATGGTTGCAGGAAATATAGCAGTTGCCATCAAGGGATTAGAAGACCAATATGAAGACAGCAACAGCTTCCTTATGAGGCCCATCAAAAAAGTTAAACCCAAGAACTTCCTCAACTCATCCAGATTTGCAGGGGTCCACCGGACAGCTCTACAGTGGGGCTAAAGTCTGGCACTTTTGTCCCTATAATACTGTCCAGCATACAAATTAGTCTGGTCAACAATCTCATCCAAAATACATCGTCCATAAACAACTAAAAAAATGTATCGACAAAAAACGTTCACAATTCACTTTAGACCCTGCAGCAGAACTAAAGGCAGGGACCACTGGCTGCACCATGTTTGGGTCAACCCAAAGTCCAGGACTTCAATTGAAAGCTTTGCAGCCCCAGACTGCAATCCAGATGCCTCTTGCTGCACTAGTCGCACACCAGTGTCTTCCTCTAAAAACAGCACTCCATCCGCTTCATGGCTTCATCATCAGATGAGTCCTCTCGGTCAGAAACTTCACTGCTAGAATTCTGCCCTTCCTCCTCTGTCTCAGATGCAGAGTCAGTCTCATAATCAAGGTTAGAAGAAGACTAAAAAAGCATACCAACAGTCATCCTGTGGCTAGCCATAATCCTTAGTTAAACAAGTAACTTGACAAACAAGTCAACAGTGCCCAGCACTGTGTACAAATAGTAATAAATAAAATGCAGATTTATAAAACAAAAAGAAAAACTACAGGCAGATAGCAGCTGCAATGTAAAGTCAATAAATACAAAACACACAAATACCTATATACTGTAAAAATCAATGTAACCACTCACCTTCGAGAGACCGCTATACTCAGTAGCACCTAATCCTCACAGACACAGCAAGCACCAATGATATCCCACTAAAAAAGAAAACAAAAGAAAATCGCACACAAAGCAAGACACAAATACAAGGAACATTTCACACACATTCAAACAGAAGCTAAATAAGCTGCTATTATTACAGTATTTCCCAAAAAAAACCCTTAAATGCAGTTCAATGATACTCATTTGGAGTAAACAGTATAAAAGTTTCCTTACCAAATACTTGCAACTACACAGCTCTACCAGTGCAAAGTAAAACAAAAACTCTGCACTAAAATAAAAAAGAGAAAAAATTACAATCACAAATAATGACATAACATGCAGACCATTAGCCGAACTACATTTTATACACATACTTTCCCTGATGGTCTGGTGGCTTCTCTCCCTTTGTAGAGACATTGCAAAATTCAACACATTCAATAAAATGTTACTGGAACAAACATTTGGACAGCAACATGTCCCACCATGTTGTTTACTGGTATTCCTGCTCCATCTGACAGCCATAGGGCTGCCTGGAAGATCTCTAAGTGCACTCTTGCATTCCCCTCAACAGGGAAATACCCTGTACTCCCTCTACCTGTCTCCAGCTTTGTGGAATACTTGACAATTTCTAATGACAATAAACCATAAGACAAGCAGACCATTGAAACCATGACAGTTGCTCAGTTGATTTCAAGGTCACTTTGGCCTGTAAAACACTACTATACAAATACATTAAACAACATTTTCTTCTGGTCTCCCCTGTCTGCACCCACCACCTGAATGAGGATTGCAGGTTTTGGCCCTTCACTTACTATTGTCACAGATTACATTATACAACAAGGTTACACATCGAGGCCTAAAACCTATTCAAGCATGATCCAAACACTGCAACCTTTGGCCTACCTGCTCAGGCCTGAGGGAATACATGTCCCAGTGGGACAAGTGGGCTGTATTTAGTGTCTGGATATATCTTTTTAAGACATGTTTGTGTCTATAGGTCTGGATAATTTCACAAAGCCTCAGACATCATTAAAATATAGAACACTCTATGCATAATGTAAAGCTAACACTCTGCCTTACCTCCACATTCCAAGGCTCATCATCAAAATATCCAACTAAATATGTTTGCCTGGTCACATCTTGCTGTGTTTGCTGATATATTTGTCTGTGACGAGTCTCTTGTGATGCTCCCTCAGGATATTGTCTCTGACTGCTAATCCCTTGCTATAGAAAATATATTTAAAATATACACATATCCACCCTGCCAAGCAGGGAGTGACATCTGGCTTCCAAATGTTCAGAATGCAGATCTGAAACTGTCTGATAAAACATCAACATTAATCAACTCTTGTGCACAGCCATGCAAAACACAAGACATCAAAATGGCCACCCCAAAACTCAGGGAATCCAGGTGGTGTGCAAAACACTGTTCACAAAAGTCAGGTTTTAAATTGTGAGAATTGTTTTGCAACCAGTGGAATTTTGTGAACTAACCTGTGAACTAATAGGTTGGTTCTTAAAATTCTAATTCAAACTGCATCACAATGCATTCTTTCACATAAATAAAAATGATATAGGTCAAAAATGTTGACATACTTCAATTTGATGTCATTATAGTGATGAAGGCATGCTAGTGTCAGCGGACCACTGTGTCTGTGATTAAAATAAACGTTTTTAGAAAAAATGCAACCCACGTTCACTTTTTTAGAGAGTTTTTTTGAGAGCTTGTAATGCTCCTCCATGGCACTGACTACTCCCAAATAAACATTTTTTTTTTAAATCACAAATGGGATGGGTCCAATGGTACATACAGGATCTTAGAATGGAGAGGCACACTGATGGAGTCAGGGGCCTCGCCTCTGTCCACTACCTCCGAACTTCTGACCCCTGTGACCATCAGCTGTAGCATTACAAAGAATTCATTATTTCTACCCTGCTTCTGACCTTCAGCAGAGAGACACATAGTATAGGTCCAGGAGCTCACCATGCTTGCTCCTTTCTTCCAGATCTACCAGATTGCAGACCCAGGCTCAGCAGCACCACCAATCATTCTGTTGAAAATTTCTCTCATACACATCATCAGAGCTGGCTGACTCCCCATCGTCCAGGTCAACATGTCTGTTCCAAGCAGCAGCCTTACAGGTTTCTTGCCGCCTGAGGCACTGCAGCAATCATTCCAGTAAACAGCATAAAAGCAGTTGGTCAGTTGCTGAGATAAGACCTTTCATGGATCTCGGGCCTGTGGGGTTTCACACAGCACATTCAGAGAGTGTCCAATGTGATTGCAGCTCGGGTCTAGCCCCTCTCCTCATTCTGTTGACAAAAGAAAGTATAGAGCAAAATTAACCCACGTAGGAGATAGAGAAAAATGCTACCTGTAAATTTTCACAAAACAGTTGAATACATCAAAATGTTTCTGTGTGTACATTGTTAACTCACTTGTCAATTCTTCTGAATGATTAATGGGATTCAATCATCCTTGTCATCAAAAACACAAGTTGTTGTTCATTATTTGGCCATAAAAGGCAAAAGACATCATTTGATGCAGAATAATAGGGGCTAATGACCTCATGCAAAGAATGCTAGCATGACTTAATGGTAACAATTTCATGAACAAAGACAACCACCACAGCTGTCCATAAAACAAGGAAAATACTTTTATTGCTTCAACTATTCCATACGTACAGCATATTAATAAAGTGAAAACAGTGATTGTGCCCAAGTGCAAATCACACACCAAAAACAAAATACAGAAATGAAAGCATACAATAAATATATTAAACAAGGGGAACCAGGAGCTATATTTAAACAGGTCCTGCACACGTGCTCCAAGGAAACCACAAGAAAATGCAGTTCCTCAGGGAAGTAAAGGGGGAAGGAAAGGCCTTTAGGGGTATGCCCTCACACACCCAGAAGGATGTCATGATTCATCATTGGGCCTGCTCCTCATTGGGCCGGCGCTGCAATGCCTGACGGGCACCCGCAAAGGGGCTCTTTGGCGGAGATCTTTTGGTGATGAAGCCGTAGGGTGAGTGCGGATGTGTGGGCTGGGTTGTGCAGTGAGTGTGAAGGATAAAATAGTTCTAGCAGTGCCCTACTTTATTGTATTTATTATCAAGGATCACAAAGCCTAACTAAAAGACTGGGCCCTAACCGGATATGCTAGTCCTATAGGGCTAATGTGATGCATAGGTCGACATGTTTCGTGCCTGGTAGTCCCTAACGGGTCAGGTGGCTCTTCATCAGGACCAAGGGAAACAAAATAAGGTACTCTGGCACTATGGCAGTACTGGTTGGGAATTACCAGTTGGTAACCAGATGCAGAAAAGCGCCTGAGTCAGAGGATCCCGAGGTAAAAGACCTAAGGGAAAGGGGGGAGATAAAAACAAGAAAAGAACCATAGTCTAGTTTAGACCTATTTATTGTAAACAGAAATAAGGGTTACAATTCAGCACATGAGTATATGTGATAAGTGGAACTACCTACAAGTACAAGAGGGGAGGTGTCTCTAGCACTTGTGCTCAAACGTGCTTGGCTAGTATCCAAAAAGTGATACATTAAATAAATTAATTCAATTGAGGCTCACAGTACCAATCAGCATGCATATGGCTACGGTGAGTAGAACACGACTGGGAAGCAGCGATGCATGAAGGCTTCTGGCAGCAAGTTCAAGTTCAGAAATAATAATAGCAGCGCATTCATCCGAACGTGCCAAGACAAACATTCAGACACACAATCTAGCATATGTGTCTCCAATACACTCATTTGTTGGCTTGATGACCCTCATCTGATAATGTCAAAGAATAGTAGAGCATCGAGTGCAACCTCCATTGCACGTATACATAGCCCAAAGGTGGAGTGCACTTAATGTTATGCAGTAACGGAGCCAGTGAGAGCACGCCGATGGCGCATATTTGTACCATCGTAATTATGACAAGCTCACCCCAGATATGTAGGGTTAGAGGCTGACAGGGATGGCAGAGCACGGCTCTGATCTGCAAATTAAAAATGACAGTCGGTCATAGCGTGGCATCAGTCTTACCAGGAAGATGAGGAGGAAACTCCTAGATGGAGCGGCAGGAGATCTGGTGCATACTCATGGCAGGTCTACAGAGCAACTTGCTTTGATCCTACCCTCACTCCGGGCCCCTTGCCTGTGACTTCCAGGTCTGGAGTATTGAAGACCTTGTGTCACGTAAAGACGTAGACCTCTAGGCTGCTAATTTGGGAGAAATTTTTATTGTTTTCCTCACATTTGGCATGAGGGAAACAGGACGAAGTGATTGGATGGAGGGGCGAGGGTCCGGATATAAAGCGTGAGCCCTGTCATGAATAAGTGACCCCTTTTGAATTTATTGTTGGGCAGAGCAAATAAACTAAAAATTTTCATGTGACTATTGCAACTAAATATATACATTAAGCATTCAAGTGAACCGATTACAACTTAATAGGGTATTCGTTGGAATAATGTATTATGATAGTAATACACCGGCCACGTGTGCGTAAGTGTGTATGTATGACTACCCCTGAAGGTGAGTGATGACACATGGGTGGGAGCGTGATGGTCAAGGATGGCCAGGTTGAAAAATACTGCCTTGGTTCAATGGCTTACCCAAAGTACAGGGGGTAGTCCACTGGATGTATATAAAAATCCATAATTGATAGGTATTAGGCAGCCTAACTGGTGTGGTGGAAAACTTATGGAAGGTTCAACTCAGCCCAAGGAATGTCGTCATTCAAGCCCCGTGTATGGGATGAGAGTCTGAAGACCCACTTCTGTTCCTTTCTAAAGAGAGGCTCTTTGGAAATGGTAGGAAAGGCTTCCAGAATTGTCTAATTAAAGTCGTTGTGAGTGTGCTTGTGCTCCAAAAAGTGTGTACACATCTTTGTGTTAGTTTTGTTGCATCTGATGTTGCTTCTGTGTTCTATCATTCTTGTTTTTACGGGCCGTGTGGTCATGCTTATATATTGCGACTGGCAAGGGCAAGTAATGAGATAAATACAATTGCGAGTGTTGCAATTTGTGTGTTTGGTTTGATGCCATGTCAAAATATTCGTGAGTGTGATGGTCTTGGTGGCCCTAGTAAGGGTACATGCTACACACTGCCCGCAGGGGAAATGGCCTGTGACAGGAGGTAGATTCCAAGAGGGTAGTTTGCAGTGATGGGGTTTTATTCTTCTTGGGTCTGGTGTTTACCAACAGGTGTTTAGGATTTGCAGTGTGCTTGAAGGCAAGCCTTGGTTTGCTCAGGGTATGGTCACCTACTTGGAGGATATTCCAATGTTTTATTTTAGGCAGAGGCTGGGGCAGAGGGAGAGGAAGAAAAAGAAGAGGCAGCAACAACCAGCAGAAGCAGGTACAGTGACAGGATCAAGCACACCTACAACCCATGGAATTGAGAAGCCACATAAAGAAGAAAAACATATTGTAAATCTATCTGAGTGACCACTCACTGATGTAGAAAAATCAGTCCTAAAACTTGGATTGGGTTTTGTCCCTACCCCTGCATTTTGACACCTTTCTTACCAACTGTGAACTTCAGAGTTTCTTCAGAAACGTTTGCCTAAAGGCTTTCTTTGGCCAGATTCACAGCCTACGGATTCAGGTTTACGTAAACCTTCTACATTTACCCACAACGCCAGCATGGTACCTTCTGATGTCCTCACCTTTGAAAAAGCAGTCCTTAATGAGGTTGCAGATAAACGTACCAACACAGGATTTCACAATACTTCAAGAGTGGAAACGGACGCCATCAAAACCTTGGCCAATGACATTACTATAACCATCAAAGAAGAAGACAAAGGCGGTGCCATTGTCATAATGTCCACCGCCAACTACAGGACTGAATGTCTACTCTAGCTACATAACAGTAGATACTACTTCCCCTCTCGGAGGATCCCACTGCATACCTTTTAACACAAATAAAAGCATTAACCACATCTGCTCTTAACTAAGGATAAATCTCTAAAAATTAGTCAGAATTCCTCATCAACAACAACCCCAGACTACCCTATTTTTATGCACTGCCTAAGATTCACAAGGGGGTATTGTCCCCACCAGGAAGACCAATTGTGTCGGGCATAGGGTTAGTTCTGGAGCCACTCTCAAAATTTTGCAACCATTTTTTCCAACCTTTGGTAAAAAGGACTCCTACTTCCCTTCATGATACTAGGGATGTCCTGAGACTAATTGAGGCCACAAATATGGAGGGCCCCCAACCTGACATCTTAATAACCCTTGAAGTCGAAGCCCTCTATACTAATATTCCCCAACTGGCCACCCTTGAGGTTGTAGAGGATATTCTGAGAAACACAATGTGGACCTCCCCCACGCACATAAGCTTCATCATGGAATGCGCCCACATTGCTCTAATGGAGAATTTTTTCCAATTTGAGGACCAAATCTATCACCAAACCCAGGGGACTTTGATGGACAGTACCTTTGCCCCTAGTCTGGCATGTCTCTACATGTCAGACTTTGAGGCAAAACATGTACTCACCAACCTGAACCCCTTTGTGAATAAAGTCTCCCTGTGGTGTCGCTATATTGACAACATTTTGGTGTTCTTGAAGGGGGATTCCAATCAGATCCCAGCATTCATAAATTGGGTTAACAGCCTTAACCCCTTTCTGAGGTTCACAGCCAGTACCTCTGACCTTGAACTCCCTTTCCTGGACTTAAAGATCATACAGAGGCACAATAAATTGGACACAATCACTTTTAAAAAACCAACAGTCACAGTCCCTTCTATTTAGTAGCTTCCATCCAAAAACCCCAAGGGAGAATCTACCTTACGGCCTGTTTCTGTGCATACGACGCAACTGAAGCAATTTGGAGGACTTCAAAATGCAGGCATCTGAGCTAACTACTCATTTGACTGAGTGACAATACCCACTAACTAAAATAAGAAATGCTCAGAAAAGAGCCCGCAACACCAACAGAGAACTACTAATGGAGACACAGTCTAGAGAAAAGTCAGACCTTATGACATTTGTCACCACTTTCACACTTGAGTACAACATGATCGGGCGGGCTATAATAAAACATTAGAATATCCTCCAAGTAGGATTAACCTCCAAGCAGTTGCACTTACGAGGTGTGGAGGCAGCTTGCTTCTCTTTATACTTTGGGTGTTTTAACTTGGTTTTATGCTTTTTAAGATTTGCGGCACAAGCGTTCTTTGCATTTATTTGTATATTTGCACTAAGTGTTCTTAAATACCTTTGATCCTCTGGTTCTCTGTGGCAATCGCTCCCCGGTCCACCGCAGCCATTAGCGGGCTGATTGAGTGGAGGGAGGTCTAGATTGCCGAATACCCACTTCCGGTGGGCTGTGCCCCTTCCGCCATTTTGGGAGGAGGCGCCTAGTTGTCCAGAATCGGCCTAGTTTTTCAGACTTAAAAATGAGCAAATGGCATGGACGCGTGCAGCGGGAGCCCATCTGCGCCCGTCCCCACCTGTCCGTCGCCAGACACCAGATATGCTTCCAATTTCACCGGGGGTATGCAGACATATGCCCGCAGTGAGCTGCTAGCAATCAATAGGTTAGCAAGGATATGTGAGCACCCCCGTGTGCGTTGCCGGAGGGCCCCTTTTGCTGCAATTACTGCAGATTTGACTCCTGGGTCGCTATGACATCTCGCATTTCTAACTCCCCACCTAGCAATATGATCAAAATTCTCAGTCTTGACTGCCGCTCCTTAGTGAAACACTCAGCAGACATTTTTGATCTATTGCAAGATCAATCCCCTGACGCCCTTTTTTTAATGGAGACATGGCTCTTGGACGCCATGATTTCTGAGCCCAGCCTAGTGCTCCCCGAGGGTTATAGCATCCTGACCCTCAACAGAGTGACAAGAGGTGGAGGCATCGCAGTCATTTTTAGGTCTCGCAGAGGCAGCGCTGCCTCTCCGAGGCATCAAGTAATCAGTATTAGTGGTGAAACTCCACCCATTGCGTTTCTATTTGTTTTGTCGCTTGCCATTGGTTAAATGTGGCATTGCTCTTCTTATCTCGCTCATTGATTGGCTGTTGGTCCGACATCTCACTTCCGTTTTGCTTCCGTTTTGCAGGAAGCAGCACCGACCAACTACAGTTTTGTTCCGCTGGTGGGCTGTTATCTTTTTATTTAGGGACTACTTCCTTGTTACTTTCTGCCAACAGCCTCTGAGCGCGCCGTGCTGTACTCTGCTGACTTTGTATGCTGCTTCCCTCTCCTCTTCCGGGCAGCCACTGCCTCAGAGTCCCGCCAGCTGTTGGGCATGCCATGCCGGGCAGACTCAGCCCGCTGTACTCTTTGTGTTTGTAGATTGGTGCATTGACTAGATCTAGATGCATTGACTAACCGGTCTCGCGCTGCCAGATGCAATGATGTCATAGTCACACCAATGAGCAGAGCACTGAGTTACGGTGCAATATGCTTCAAAAATGGGTCTCTCGTTAGGTTTCATTTTATGCTCGGAGCACTTTGCTGCCGCTGCAGCAGAGAGTGTATCAGCCGTCAGCCTGCATTACGGTGACCCGCAGGGAGCAGCAGCAGTTTGTTTTCATTTATTTCTCCCTGCAACCACCCTCTGTTATGGCGCAATATGCTTCGAAAATGGGTCTCTCGTTAGGTTTCATTTTATCGACCTCAGGCAAATGAAATCCTGGGTTGGCGCTTGCACCCACGTCCCACAGGTTGCGCACAGTACTTCTCTGCAGCAAACGCATTAACCCACTGTTATGTTAGCTTGCCATACAGACATAATAAATGCAAAAATTAGTTTAAAAGAGCAAGAAAGCGGTGACAAATAATAAGAAACAGAGGAGGCCATTTTAGGGATTTGAGGCGCTGCTTGTGAGCTGGACATGGGAGCGCAGTGGACTGCATCAGCGAGGGAGGGGAGTGTAAACCAGGCAAGACCTGTATCAGCAGGAAATCCATAAACCAAGCTGATGAGAAGTGTCAGAAAGAATTTAGACATTGATCTATTTTATTTGAGATGTGGGAGGGAGGGGTGGGGGCAGTACACGGGAGTGGGTGCGGCAGCCGTGCTCGGAGCACTTTGCTGCCGCTGCAGCAGATAGTGTATCAGCCATCAGCCTGCATTACGGTGACCCGCAGCGAGCAGCAGCAGTTTGTTTTCATTTATTTCTCCCTGCAACCACTCTTCTGGAGCTCGTGGTATAGTACCGTGGGTGAATGTGCCTGCTGCCGAGGGCGATTCAAATTAGCCCAGGCACATTCAATCCTGCTGAAGAATATGAAATGATGCAGTACATTCAAGTGCATAATGTTGGTACTGGCTGTTTTTAGGCTGAGGTTGGGGTAGAGCAATTTGTAGATGACCTTATGTATTATAGTGTCCACTTTATTCTTCTGCAGAGTTTTGTGGGCCGTGTAATATTGTTGAGATATTGCACAAGTGCACATTCAGATTTTCACAGCGATTCTGACTTTTTAGCCGCTGCTAAAAATGCAATATATATTAGGTTTGCTTTCTATTTTATTTTAGTTTTGGGAAAACGTGGTCAGGATTCGTAAACATATTTACAGAAAGGCAGTGCAGTCCTTAAACGTTCTACACAAAAATATGCAGAAGATTGGCATAATATGGTGATTGATGAGAATAGATTGCAAAAGGCCTGCCACCAGAGTAAACCCCAATGCAACCAATGTTGACAGAAATCAGCGCAGATTTTTTGAAAAGCCCCCTATGCAAAGAATTGTGCTCTTTATAAATGAAGAGAAAGTCGCCAAAATGAGAATTCTCTTTTATATGCCACAATGAGTATTACAAAAACAACGCATGCTCCCAATTATGTTCTCATTGGTCGGGGCCATGGTGAGGTTGAATGGATCACAGAGTTTTTGCAAAGCTGATGGTCCGGCTTACAGCTGTGTCTGTTAAGACTACGATCAGAGTCTGTGTTGCGCAATGGTCTTGCGATGTTGGTTTGGGTCACGTAACGTTAACGTAAGCCAGGATTGGTTGATGGTGGTGACTGATGCTTGGTGAGGTTAACTTGATGTTCTACGGATGTTGATATGCACCAGAATGAGTCACTGTGTGCCAAGCGTGAGTTGTTTTCAATCACTATTCTTCGGATTTCCTCAGCAGCCCCTGGAACCTGGTGACTTGAACAGGTTTCTATTCATTAAGGATTAATTTAACCTGCGCGATCATGGGTTGTGCCCTCAGATGTGGCACGGGCCTTCATCGCAATTGCTGCCCCATGAATGAGTCCTTAGTCTGCCAACCATGCCATGGAAGGCAGCTTCGCAACGCAAAGTTGTTATTGATGCCGATCTAGAGGTCCCACTCTTTAATTTGGCAATAGTGCTGTATGGGTGTGCAAGGTATGACTGACAAGGATGGAACGCAGGCCCCTGCACTGCAAGGTGGCTCCTCAAGCCTTCAAGGGGACCCCATTCAGCGAAAGGCCAAAAATATCTGTGAGATACAGGAGACTCTGCGGCCCCTCTCCACATTCTGCAGGGGGGCATCGTTTTGCATTACAACACTGGTTTACGACACATCCAAGGTAAGTAGCCTAGATGGCAGGGCATTAAAAAGTTTGTGTACGCCTAGTGGGTGTTTTGTTTTTGTTATGCTCCTACAATAGCCTTAACAAACCAACTTGTTTAATTTGTGACGGAAAGGAATTTCTGTGTTAAATTCTTTAGATGACTTGCGTATGATGACGCCATTGGACGTCTGTAAAAGAATATTGGCCAGAACCTTATATTTGACAGAGGCACACAGGCCCAAATGGAAAGTGTGTCTTTCCCAACAAGCAGGTGCCTGTAACGTTCAAGCAGGGCTGGGGTAGAGCCAGACCTATGAGGGGACTGGTTCTGGGCCTGGTTACACAATCTGGATCAATCACTGGGTTTTATTTTATCATTCCAAGGTTCATACCAAAATCATATGCTGAAGTGTGTCAGCCTGAACTGCGCTGAGATCCTAACCAAACGTTGGTGAGCTTTCCCTAGTTAAATCTTAAATCTTAAAATTGTTAGGTGAGAGCACACTAAGAAGTATAACAAGCATTGGCATAGCTAATAGGTCTCGCCTTTGGGACCTTATAAGTATTTAGTTATGCAGTACAATATCCTTGGTGCAACAACATCAACTGTTGCATGGCTAAACACTTATAAGGTTTTATTTATGTTTTCCAAACCAATATGTAAATAAAAGGCATTGTCATTTACAATGCCAATGGCTCAAATTCTCGCAAATGCGAGACCTATTGCATTGTAAATGCTTGTTAAATCATGCTACCCCTGCACTCTGGAAAAAGAGTCAGTGGCTGACTGTGAATGTGCGCGTTTTAGGGTTCCCTTCAGCCACAATTACAGTATGTCTGGGCTGCTAGTGTATTGGCCACCTGGCCCATCAAAAAACTTCAGGTCTGCTCTCGTCGAGGTAGTCAGCTCCCTGGCGGTGAGTACCGCCAATTTTAGCATCATCTGGGATCTAAATTTACATCTCTATTACCCTCTGGATACTGACATGGCTAATTTTGTGGCTGACCTCGCATCCTGTCAGCTGATCCAACTGGTTGCAGGGCCCAGCCACTCTGCGGGCCACTTGTTGGACCCTGTTTTTTCTAACTTACCTTCTCTTATAGTCCACACCCCGATCCCGATGTGTTGGTCTGACCACTACCTGGTCTCCATGTCCCTCCAGGGTATGTTACCACTCCAGAAAATGGGCCAGAAGTCCTCCTTTAAGCGCCCTTGGCACAAATTAAACTGGGACCAATTTGGTCTCCTTTTGTCCACTAACATTCCTAGTCTGCCAGTGGAACCGGAAATCGCTAACACTGTGCTTCATGACTGGATTCTCCAGCCCTTGGACGTTTTAATTCCGGCCAAGTGGTCTAAGAACCACAAAGTAAAAACTAGCGATTGGTCCAATGATAAATTAGCGACCATGCATAAGGCATGTAAAAAGCTTGAGCGTACCTGGAGACGGGACTTTGATTTGGCTGCAAAGGGGAACTATCGGGCAGCTAATAAAAGCTACCATAGGGCCATTCAATCCGAACGAGCAGCTTTCTATGCTCAGAAAATTCGAGAGAGTTGCAACCCGGCTAAGAGCATCTTCTCTATACTTACTGACCTTAAAACCCATAACTTTTCAACAGCACCATTAATTACATCAGATCAGCAGTGTGAAGGGCTGGCCACCTTCTTTGTTACAAAGGTGGAAAACATCTATAAGTCTTTTCTGCTGCCCGAAGCGGGCCTATATGCAGTACCCAGTCCCGGTCCTACTTGCACCTTGGAAACTTTTCCCCCAATTTCACAACATCAGTTGCTTTCCTTGTGCAATAAGATTAAATCTGGCTCATCCGCTGACCCTCTCAAGCCTGATCAATTTAGGAAAATTCTACCTGTGCTCCTGGCACCTTTGGGCCAGATGATTAATAGGTCTCTTGCCACGGCGGTGGTCCCTAGGGCATGGAAACAGGCCATGGTAGTACCTTTGCTTAAAAAACCCACCTTGGACCCATCCAAACCAGAGAATTTTTGTCCCATCTCCCTTCTGACCTGAGCATCTAAGATCACTGAGGCCTACATCAATTCTTTACTAACAGAATTCCTGAACAACAACAACATCTTAGACCCCTCCCAGAATGGTTTTCGTCCGGACCACAGTATGGAGTCAGCGCTCCTGGCTGTGACTGAACACTTTTGGACTGCACTAGATGCCGGGCACACTTTGGTTTTGATATTACTCAACCTAAGTGCGATATTCGATACAGTCTCTCATTCCATCTTGCTGCAATGTCTGGGGGAGGTAGGCATAGTGGGCACTGCTCTAGATTGGCTCTCTTTGTTTTTGGCTGGACGGACGTTTCAGGTGACGGCCCCCCCTTTCCCTTCTGGTGTTCATACCATTTCACATGGGGTGCCTCAGGGCTCTTCCTTGAGCCCATTGCTGTTTAACCTGTACGTCCAACCCCTGGCGTTGGTAGCCAAGAGCAGAGGTCTGACTATGATCTCCTATGCCGACGACACACAGTTGGTTGTAGCACTCTCAGACGACCCCATGCGGGATGCTCCTAAGTTTTGGAGCGATCTCGCAGCCGTCGCCGAGTGGATGACCGCCAACTGTCTCCAGCTTAATGCTAATAAGTCGGAGGTGTTGCTGGTAGGGAACAATCCCGGGCTCTGGAGCGAGCAATGGTGGCCGGAATCCCTTGGCAAGGCCCCCCTCCCAAGCAGGTGGTAAAGAATCTGGGGGTGTGGGTAGACTCGGCCCTTAGCTTCCAGGTTCAGACAAGGAAGGTGGCGGGGACGTGTTTCTGGCTATTGCGGAGGCTCAGACCCTTATTGGGTTTTTTGACGCACCAACACAGCAAATCATCATCCAAGCCTCAATTATGTCGAGACTGGATTATGCCAATTCTCTATATCTAGGGTCTAACAAGGCAGAAATTCTGAGACTTCAGAGGGTTTAAAATGTGGCTGCTAGAACCCTTCTTGGTCTCCGCAGAGTCTGCCCTGTGTCAGATGCTATTCGCCGACTTCACTGGTTACCAGTAGCCAGGCGGATTGAGTTTAAGGCTCTCTGCCTGGCTTTTAAGATTTTGAAACACGCCACTCCAGGAATTTCGGCTGACCTGTTGCAACCATATGTCCCCACACGCCAACTTCGTTACTTGGGGCTTAACCTGGCAGTGGTCACCTGGGTGAAAAGGGCTCATGCCGGGAGACGCTCTTTCCGTACCATTGCGGCAAAACTCTGGAATGCACCCCTGTACAGATTTGTACCACGGAAAATTACTTTGCTTTTCGGAAGTCAATAAAAACACACCTTTTTCCTTTGCTGTAAGATCTCCCTGCCATACCTCGTTAGTTCGTTACTGCTGCTAGCGCCGGGACGCCTCTTTGCTAAGGCAGCTGTTGCGCTATCTAAGTTGATGTCACATAACATAACATAACATACCCTGAGCAAACCAAGGTTTGCCTTCAAGCGCACTGCAAATCTTAAAGACATGTTGGTAAACACCTGGCCCAAGAGGAATAAAACCCTATCACCGCAAACTACCGTGTGGAATCTACCTCCTGTCACAGGCCCTTTCCCCTGCGGGCAGTGTGTAGCATGTCCCCTTTCTAGGGCCACCAGGACCATCACACTCAGGAATATGTTGACATGGCATCAAACCAAGCACACAAATTGCAACCCTCGCAATTGCATTTACCTCCTTACTTGCCCGTGCCATTTGCAATATATAGGCATGACTACATGCCCCGTAAAAACAAGAATGATAGAACACAGAAGCAACATCAGATGCAACAAAATGAACACAAACATGTGTACTCACTTTTTGGAGCACAACCACACTCACAATGACTTTAATTGGACAATTCTGGAAACCTTTCCTACCATTTCCAAAGAGGCTCTCTTCAGAAAGGTACATAAGTGGGTCTTCAGACTCTCATCCCACACACAGGGCTTGAACGATGAAATTCCTTGGGCTGAGTTGAACCGTCATACGTTTTCCACCACACCAGTTAGGCTGCCTAGTACCTCTCCATTATGGATTTTTATGTACATCCAGTGGACTACCCACTGTACTTTGGGTAAGCCATTGAACCAAGGGAGTATTTTTCAACCCGGCCATCCTTGACCATCACGCTCCCAGCCCTGTATCATCACCCACCTTCAGGGGTAGTCATACATACACATTTATGCACACGTTGCCCGTGTATTACTATCATAATACACTATTCCAACTAATACCCTATTAAGTTATAATAGGTTCACTTGAACGCTTAATGTATATATTTAGTTGCAATAGAGTCACATGACAATTTTTACGTTTATTTGGTCTGCCCAACATTAAATTCAAAAGGGGTCACTTATTCACTACAGGGCTCACGCCTTATATCCAGACCCTCGCCCCTCCATCCAATCACTTATTCCAGTTTCCCTCATGCCAATTGTGAGGAAAACAATAAGAATTCCTCCCAAAATAGCCACCTAAGTAAGCAGCCTAGAGGTCCACGTCTTTACATGACACAAGGTCTTCAAATACTCCAGACCCGGAAGTCACAGGCGCGGGACCTGGAGTGAGGGTAGGATCAAAGCTAGTCTCTCTGTAGACCAGCCGTGAATATTTACCAGATCGCCTGCCGCTCCATCCAGGAGTTTCCTCCTCATCTTCCTGGTAAGACTGACGCCGCGGTATGACCGACTGTCATTTTTAATTTGCATATCAGAGCAGTGCTCTGCCATCCCCGTCAGCCTCTAACCCTACATATCTGGGGTGAGTTTGTCATAATTATGACGGTGCATCAATGCGCCGTTGGTGCGCTCTCACAGGCTCCGTTACTGCTTAACATTAAGTGCACTCCACAATTGGGTTATGTCTATGTGCAACGGAGGTTGCACTCGATGCTCTACTATTCTTTGACATTATCAGACATGGGTCATCAAGCCAATAACTGAGTGTATTGGAGACACATATGCTAGATTGTGTGTCTGAATGTTTGCCTTGGCACGTTTGGATGAATGCACTGCTATTATTATTTCTGAACTTGAACTTGCTGCCAGAAGCCTTCAGGCATCGCTGCTTCCCAGTCATGTTCTACTCACCGTAGCCACATGCATGCTCATTGGCACTGTGAGCCTCAATTGAATGAATTTATTTAATTTATCGCTTTTTGGATACTAACCAAGCACGTTCGATCACACGTGCTGGAGACACCTCCCCTCTTGTACTTGTAGGTAGTTCCAATTATCACATGTACTCACGTGCTGAATTTTAAACCTTATTTCTGTTTACAATAAATAGGTCTAAACTAGACTATGGTTCTTTTCTTGTTTTTATGTCCCCCATTTCCCTTAGGTCTTTCGCCTCAGGATCCTCTGACCTGGGGCGCTTTTCCGCATCTGGTTACCGAATGGTAATTTCCAACCAGTACTGCCATAGTGCCAGAGTACCTTATTTTGTTTTCCTTGGTCCTGATGAAGTGCCACCTGACACGTTAGGGGCTACCAGGCACAAAACATGTCGACCTATGTACCACATTAGCCCTATAGGACCATCATATCTGGTTAGGGCCAGTCTTTTAGTTAGGCTTAGTGTCCCTTGATAATAAATTCAATACGTTAGGGCACTCCTAGACCTATTTTATCCTTCACACTCTTTGCACTACCCAGCCCACACACCTGCACTCACCCTACGGCTTCATCACCAAAAGATCTCCGCCAAAGAGCCCCTTTGCGGGTGCCCGTCGGGCATTGCAGTGCTGGCCCAATGAGGAGCAGACCCAATGATGAAGCATGACATCCTTCAGGGTGTGTGAGAGCATACCGTTAAAGGCCTTTCCTTCTCCCTTCTTCATTCCCCTTAGCTTCCCCAAGGAACTGCACTCTCTTGTGATTACATAGTATACAATAAAAGCCCATGTGTTTATAACAGACAAACATTATCAAGAATTAATTCGTCCAGTTGACAGGACTAGCAGTCCTTTTGTTTTTGTTCTATGTCAACAACATTTTGACCCTTAATTGGGATACATGTGTCTTATCAAGACTATAGGAATATGGGGACTTTAATACAACATAATTAATAAAAGTGGTGATCTTTAATGTGAGAAGGGTGTGGATTAATGGGAAGAGATTATGTGATTATCTCTAATTGAAACGTAACAAAAAATAAAAAAATAACAATTGCTAATACATTTGTGCCCAAATGAAAATAAGGAAGTATAAACTTACTCAGGGGAGCCTAGTCTGTAAAAGTGAAAATAACATGTATAAGTTATTATTGAGCTAGGATAGAGTGGTAGGTTTCTAGATAAGATCCTAATTTTATAAAAAGTGACTCCTGAGTAGACAGAAAGTGTGGGAAGCAATGCATGTAGAAACGCTAATCAGCAGAGCTTGCTCCAAAAAATGGCAGCCTGCGTGTGGAGTCAAGGCTCTGATATGCCATCAGGCAGGCCGGTAGTAGGTACATTCACCATCAATAAAGAACAGTGAATGCATGCTTCACAGAAGCATATAAATATACTTTAAAACAAGACTTGGAAGGCAGCGTGCATTCCAGGCCTCTTCATGGACAGAGATACTGAAGTTAACAAGGGTATGTGACACCTCATTTTATTTAGAGGTACTTTTGTGTTTGTACAAAATACTACTACTGAAACAGGCATGATCAAAACACTGCAGCTTTTGGTCTACCTGCTCAGGCCAAAGGGAATACCTGCCCCAGTGGGTTAATAGAACTGTGGTTAGGGTCTCAATATACCTGTTAGTATCTAAATGTTTGGACAGCTTTATGCAGCATGACACATCATTACAATATAGAAAGCTTTCTGCATAATGTAAAGCTAACTCTCTCCACCTTACCCCCAAATGGCAAGGCTCATCATTAAAATATCCAACTAAATATGTTTGCCAAGTCACATCTTGCTCTGTTTGCTCATATTTGTGTCTGTGTTGTGTTTCTTGTAATCCTCCCTCAGGATATTGGCTCTTACTGCTGAAATCATTATATAAAAAATGTATTTAAAATATGCACATATCCACTATGTCAAGCAGGAAGTGACATCCTAGCTTCAAAAGGGTCTGAATGCAGATCTGAAACCATGCGATAAAACATCAACATAAACCACCTCTTGTGCACACCCATGAAATGCAGAACACAAGACAGCAAAATGGCCACCCCAAAACTGAGGGAATCTAGATAGTATAGAAAACACTGGTCACAAATTACTGTTATGTTCCGTATAAAGGCCCTAATGTAGGCCCTAATGTAGAACCGTCATTCATGCCCTAAAATGGACTTATTCGTATTTGCCCTAATATGGTCATATTCGTACTTGCCCTATTATGGTCATAACCGCATATGCGCTATTACGGTCATAACTGTACATGTCCTATTATAGTCACGATTCCTTATGTAGGCATGATCTTTCACCTACATTAGTCCCCTCCAGTACACAACGAGCTCTGAGGGCTGAACGTTATCTAGTCTGTGGTTAGAACGCAGTAGGGTTTTTCCCAAACACAGGCCTACACTGTATTCATAAATTATGCATGACTTTCTAGGAAAACCCCACCTGCATAATATGTATGTACAAAGTTCACCCCTGACGTCTTCCTCATGTCCAACTAAGACACCACGGATGGCACTAGGAGATGGGATGCTTTAGGTATAAATACACCATGTCCTGCCAGGCTAAGACAGATGGAACCAAGACTTCCATGCTGACACACTGTCCACAAATGCTGAGGCTCCTGCATGCAGTCGCTCCAGCTGACATCGGTCAACGCAGCCCTGACGGGGTGTACAACTCGAGACCAGGACGGGGTCCCACACTCTTTCTATTCAGGTATGGGGGTTCGACTAAATCCTAGAAGGATTCTTGGCTCTTAGGGTTTAGACCTACACACATGCTAGGTACACATAGGTACATCTAGTTAGGCATCGTAGGAGTACGAGCGCACCATTTAGGCTGCACCTTTTTATATGCATTTTATATTCATGTATTCATGATTATTGCAATATGGTAGAACTATACTATCCATTTACTCTTATTATAATGCTGATCATATATCTCTGCTACTGTCTGCTTATTGTCGCAGCACATATATTTTACACGAGAATGACAACTGTTCAATAAATACTTATTGAAACGCCAAGTCTGTTTATTCTGTGTATCTCTCTCAGAGCAGATAAGAAGGCACAACGTGACTGAGCGAAAAGTAGTACATTGATTCCACGAGTCTCAGAGAATCAGGGTTGTCATGGTCCAAGGTTGTCAGAAACTAATCTCTCCCCGATAAGAGGAGATTCTATTGGCACTGTGAGTTAGCTAATGCAAACTAGGCTAACATACATGGTGGGGGTGCTCAGAGTCAGTCTGCCACCATGCCTGCAGTATATGTTATCCAAACGCGCAGGTCCTGCAGGGGTACTATAGGAACTACACGACATTACTTGTCACAAATTGCAGCAAGTTTTTTTGCAACCAGTGGAATTTTGTGAACTAATCTTTGCACTGATAGGGTGGTTCTCCAAATCTTCATTTAAACTGGATCACAATGCAGCCTTTCACATGAATATTAATGATATAGGTCACAAATTCTGAGTTACTTCAATTGGATGTCATCATAGGGATGGTGGCATGCTGGTGCCAGCAAACCACTGTGTCTGTGATGGCATTTTATAAAAATAAACCTTTTAGAAACAAAATGCGGTCCACATTTGTTTTTTCTAGAAAGAGCTTGTAATGCTCCTCAGCCACGCTGCCTACTCCCAAACTGTTTTTACACAATTACAAACAGGATGTAGTCCTATAGTCCATATAAGATCTTGCCGGGGAGGCACACACTGATGGAGTCAGGGGTCTCACTTCTCTCAACCACCTCTAAACTTCCAACCTGCAGGTCCATCAGCAGCAGCATTACAAACAGTTCCCCCGTCCTACTCTGCTTGCAACGTTGAGCAGAGAGACACATAGTGGAGCTTTAGGAGCTCACCACACTTGATCCTCTCCTCCGGATCTGCCAGATTGCAGACCTTGGCTCAGCAGCACCACCAATCATTCTGTTGAGAAATTTCCTTGCACCCACTGTCTTTGCTGACTGACTCCCCCACATCAGTCAAGCCACCATGTATGTTCATAGCAACAGCATCTTAGCTGGTTTCTTACCACAGGAGAGCAACAGGCCGATCTTCCCAGCAAACAGCATGAGATCAGTTGGTCAGTCACTGAGGCCTGTGGGGTTTCATGAAGCACGTTCAGAGAGTGTCCAATGTGACAGCGGCTCGGGTCCAACCCTCCACCCATTCTCTTAACAAAAGAATGTCCAGATCAAAATGAATCAAGATCGGAGATACATAAAAATGCTACTGGGGAGTTGCACCTGTAAATTTTCACAAACCTGTAGCAGGAACAAGTTTAGGCCCTTTAGATTTACTCAATTGGTGTGTGAAACATTTCAGGTAGAACTTTCCCGTTGTATTATTTTTGCATAAGCAGTCCTAGATCAAATTGAATCATTCCTCTATTCATACGAAAGTAAATATGTTGCACCCCATGCCCTAAAGTAGTGGATTCCCAATTGTTTCCAAACTTTATACATAATAATTGATCTGAGAGTCCTAATCCAGAGACTGCAGTCCATTGCATCAACTAACATCTGTTTAAGACATTGGACAGTACCATTCCAGTTCAAATAGTTGCAAGTAAAAGAAGCAGGAACAAAATTAAATTAAATTAATAATATTGATACACCCAAAACTAAGGCTACAGTCTTGCCAGCTTGAATGGAAATGGAGGCTATATTTTATGATCTGGAACTTAAAGACTCTTATGAGAACCACCTCAAATATTATGAAGAAGAGATCAAAGATGGAACGAAATCCAAATAGGATTGCCAGGCCTCTGGCTTGTCAATTGTTAATGAGATCCAATCACCATTGTCAGCTAAAACATGTCATTTGACTGATAAACCTTGCAATGATCTCTCTTCATTGTGTGCAGCCATAAAAACATAAGACATCATTTGATGCATAATAATAAATCAAGAGGCTAAACAACCTCATGCAAGGAAGGCGAAAGCGAGTAAATGGTAATGATTTCATGAAGAAACGCAACCACCATAGATGTCCATAAAAAATAAAATACTTTTATTGCTTCAACTATTCCATACATACAGTATATTAATAAAGTGCAAAACAGTGATTGTGCCCCAAGGGGAAAAAACGCAGCAAACACTAAATACAGAAACAAAGGTATACAATAACACCAATGCATTTATAACAAATAACCGTTATAAAGAATCAAGATTGAATTAGTCCATTTGACAGGATTAGCAGTCAATGTGTTTTATACTCTATGTCGACAATGTTTGAACCTTTATCTGGGATACACAGGTCTTTTCAAGGCTATAGGAATATGGAACAATAGCCCGACATAATTACTATCATGTTGTGATCTACAGCCTGAGATGTGTCTCTAATGATCCCTAATTGAAAAGGAATAAAAAATAACAACTGCAAATACATTTGCACCCAAAGGAAAATATTGGTGTACTCTGGTGAATTAGGGAAGTATATACTCACTCAGGTGAGTGTTGCCTGTAAAAGTGAAAATCCCAAGTATAGGTTAACATTGAGCTAAGATAGACCAGGTAGAGCTCCAGGTGGGATCATAAATTTATAGAAATGAACCCCTGAGAAGACAGAAAGTGTGGGAAACAATGCATGCAGAATTGGTGCAATGCAAACCAGCAGAGCAGGCTCCAAAAAATTGGCAGCCCGAAGCGTGGAGTCAGTGCCCCGATAAGCCAACCGATAGCCCAGTAGTAGGGACAGTCCCTGTCAATTAGGAAGAGTGAGTGGGTGCTTCACAGAAGCATACACAACTGCTACATAACAAGACTTGGAAGGCAGCGTGTATTCCAGGTCCCAACATGGACAGATATACTGGTGTTAACAAGGGCATGATTTGTGACAGCTGTAGAGGTACAGCCCTTAGAAAGACAGCTGTTGAGGAGCACTGTCTTTTAAATACTAGTGCACTCAAGGATGGCACAATGACCCAGATAGTATAGTTAAATACAAACCCAAAACAAGCTTACCAGAATCGTTCTAGGCATCATACATTATTAATGTCTGAGTACCAAACAATTAGACAAGAGGCAATATTCCACATGTCACAATAGATTTGTAAAACAGAGAAACAAATCATCACCATTCCTAGCACAAACTAATGCAATTAATTTTCAATTGAAGTCATCGTGGATATTTTACACCATACATAGCTTTCTCTATTTTGGCTAACCAGATGAAAGCTCTTGTGACTGATACACAATGACTTTGTTACTATTTTACATACTTTTACCCCACTCAGGATTGGGTCAAGTCTCCTGAAAAAAAAATATATTTAATATATTTATTTCCAAAAACTCTCAATCGATCCTGAGGGCAGAAATAATGTTAGATCTATTTCACTGCTTCCCTGTCTGAGCTAGGTGCTTGAAGTCTTTAATCAGTTGCAGAACATTGATGAGCAAAACTATATATTTTTTATATTTTCAGGCATGCTTCCAGCTTGCAGCAGTACAGACCTTGCAGTCCTCTGCCTTTGATGACCTGCCTAGAATGGTTGGCAGCAACGGTATTGTGGTAATAGTTTTGCTAGACTTGTCAGCAGCCTTGAATAAAGTAGGGCACATAACATTATCAAGGCTGACAGACAAGGGCATTTTAGGAACTGTCCTCAAATGGATAACCTTTATCAAAAGAATCTCAAACAGGTCATGTTCTTACATCCTTTTCAGTCAGAGCCTAAAAGTCTCAGTTGTAGTTTTCCATCTTGTCCTCACTTATGTTTAACAGCTATAGACTTCCTTTGACAATGTGATATATCCCATAATGACAGACTTCCAAATGTATGCAGCTAACACACAGATGATTTTTGGCTTTTCTAACTTTGCCTTTGGCCAACACTCTGATCAGTCAATAATAATGGGCCATCATTCTTTACTCCATTGGAGGATGGCCAATATCTCTTTAAATTTGAACTCATCAAAAGTGAAGCTCCTGCTAACCTCCACCAACATTGTGTACTCAGTTTCTATACAATGGCCTGCTTTCATGGGCCAATATCTCCATCAAGAATCTACTGCCACACATCTGGATGTACACATTGATTCATATATATCGTTAAAAAACCCAAGTTGCTTACGTTGTAAAGACTTACTTTTAGAAACTTAAAGTTCCAAGATCATTGCTCCATTTATCGAGAGACAGTTTCATGTGCCAGCTATTAATTTAATGCCCTGGCCTTTTTGTCCACTGCAATAAATTTTCTTCTGCCTTGCTTGCCACTCTTTTACACCAGATCAACCTATCTAAACATTCACATACTTATCCAAATGAGAAGCAACTGATCACTGACATATTATCGATCAGAACAATATTGTGATACAGAAATATTGTGCAAAAATAGCAATTGCAATAATATTGTTTTGCCATACTTATAAAGGTTTGTTCAAAAATATTGCAACAAAATATTTTCACACAAATATCATTAGAAAATACAAAAACATTATTTTTGAATATATGTATATAGTGTAAAATAGTAAATCTTAAATATGTTAATATATATCATTAATATAAGGTAAATTCAAAAAAGATAAACAAAAATAAATCCAAACATACATGTGTGTGTGTTTATATGGACCTATATATAATACTATTAATAAAAAATATATTTTACATTATATACTTTTGTGTTTTGTTTCTAAAATTACTATTACAAAAAACATATATATATAAATATATACAAGATAAAAAAAAATCTATATATATATTTCATCAAACACACTTGCCCCAAAGGCCGAAGCCATCCAGGAACATTCAGCAGTGTGGAATATATTTATTCACTAAAACCAAGTTTGTTCAAGCTGACATATTGAAGGGTGGAAAGTGTCTCTGCAGAACTACCTGTTATTATGCATGCATTATAAGTAAAGAACCTATTGAAACTTATTAATATGCTAAAAAATGAGTATTATCATATGCGGGGGGCACACAGGCCCCCCGCAGCCCGGGCACTGCCACCTCCGATGGGCTTTTTCATAAACAATGCGTGGGGCGAGTTCCTGCCCCCCACGCTGCCCCGGGGACTGCCACCTCCCCGGGGCATTCCTAATTATGTAAGGGGCCTCGTGGGCCCCCCCAAACCCCGGGGACCACCACCTCCCTGAGACTACATTATTTAAATGCATGGGGGCCACATGGCCTCCCCACAGCCCCGGGGACCGCCACCTCCCTGGGGCTTTAAAAATGCTGGGAGGGCAGAGGGGTGCCCCCCTCCAGGAGCCCTTGATGGCCCTGGGGACCACCAACCCCCAGAGTTGGCTCCTGTATTATCCCAGGGTGCCCACCCCAGGACATTGTCATTTGCAATGACAGGGCGGGAGCCGAGTGGCTCCCGCCCTGTCATAACAAACTCTGCTTTGCTTGTTGGAAGCGAGAGCAGGAAACCTGCTCTCACTTCCAACAAGCAAAGCAGGATTGCTTTTGGGCAAGGGGAGCTGCATGTTAGCAGCTCCCATTGCTCAAAAGCAATGTCGGCTCCCGCAGGAGATGGGGAGCTGGCTGGGACCATGGGCCCCCCACGGTCCCCATCGCTAAAGGCCAGCCCCAGGGGATGGGGTCCATGGGGCCAGAAGTGGCCTGGGAGGGGGGCCACTTGGTCCTCCTACCTTTTGATATTTAAATAAATAAGGCCAGGCCCCGGGGAATAGGGTCCCCAGGGCCATAACTGGCATAAAGAGGGGGGACATGCGGCCCCCCTCCCCCCAAAAAAAACAAGCTGGCCAGGCCCTGGGGGATGGGGTCCCCTGGGGCCAGAAGTAGCCCAGTGGAGGGGGGCCACGCGGCCCCCTCCTGGCAAATAATATATTTTTTTTTTAAAAGGAAGGCCGTCCCCGGGGGATGGGTCCCCGGGGTAAGAAGTGGCCCAGGGAAGGGGGTGCCATGCGGCCCCTATTCCGAATATTAATTATTTAAAATAAAGAAAAGCTGGCATCTCATCGAGGCTCCGCCCCCTCCATGAAGCACTCTCCAAACGTGCCCCGTGGCGTGTTCTGCATTGGGGGATTAAGGCCCCCTAATTCCTGAGGGTCCCTGAGGCCAACTAGCCCACCAGTTACCTTCAGTAAGCCCCACACAGTGGGATTGCTGAGTGGTGGTCCGAGGTCATGCCCCTTTTTACACCACTCTACAAACATGCCTCTTGGCGCACTGCTGGAGGGGCGATGAGGTCCTCTTGTGTCCTGAGGACCTCAGGACACAAATGGACTTCATCCCCTGAGCACCTCTCTTGTCTGTCTCGGCACACCTGTTCCCTCTTTCTGCACCCTGTTCCCTCTTTCTGCACCTTTCCTGCCTGTTTCTGTACCTCTCTTGCCTCTTTCTGTACCTCTGTTGATTCTTTTTGTACTTCTCTTCCTCTTTCTGCACCCATCGTGCCTCTTTCAGCACCTGTTGCTTATTTCTGCACTTCTCTTCCTTCTTTCTGCACCCCTCCTGCCTCTTTCTGTATTTGTCTTGCCTCTTTGTGCACCTCCCCTACCTTTTACTGCACCCGTCTTGCCTCTTTTTGCACCTCTGTTGGTTCTTTCTGCACTGCTCTTGCTTCTTTCTGCACCTTACTTGTTTCTTTCTGCACTTCTCTTGCTTCTTTCTATACCTCTGTTGCTTCTTTCAACAATTCTCTTGCCTCTTTCTCCATTTCTCTTCTTTCTTTCTGTACCCCTCCTGCCTCTTTCTGTACCTTTCTTGTCTCTTTGTGCACCTTTCCTAACTTTTTCTGCACCCCTCTTGCCTCTTTTTACACCTCTGTTGGTTCTGTCTACACTGCTCTTGCTTCTTTCTGCATCTCACTTGACTCTTTCTTCATTTCTCTTGCTTCTTTCTACACCTCTGTTGCTTCTTACATCAATTCTCTTGCCTCTTTCTGCACTTCTCTTGCATGTTTCTGCACTTCTCTTGCGTCTTTCTGCACATCTGTTGCTTCTTTCTGCACCTCACTTGCTTCTTTCTGCACCCCTCTTGCCTCTTTTTGCACCCTTATTCCCTCTTTCTGCACCTTTCCTGCCTGTTTCTGCCCCTCTCTTGCTTCTTTCTTTAACTCTCTTGCTTTTTTCTGCACTTCTCTTGCCTCTTTCTGCACCCTTTGTGCCTCTTTCAGCATCTCAGTTGCTTCTTTCTGCACTTCTCTTCCTTCTTTCTGCACCCCTCCTGCCTCTTTCTGTACCTCTCTTGCCAATTTGTGCATTTCTCCTACCTTGCCTCTTCTTGCACCTCTGTTCATTGTTTTTGCACCCCTTTTGTCTGTTTCTCCAACTCTGTTCCCTCTTTCTGCAGTTCTCTTGCCTCATTTTGCACCTCACTTGCTGCTTTCTGCACCTCTCTTGCTTCTTTCTGTACCTCTCTTGCTTCTTTCTGCACCCTTCTTCCCTTTTTTGCATCCATCTTGCCTCTTTCTGCTGTTCTCTTGCCATTTTCTGCACCTCTCTTGCCTCTTTCTGCACCTCACTTGCCTCTTTCTGCACTACTCTTGCTTCTTTCCACACCTCTGTTGCTTCATTCAGCAATTCTCTTGCCTCTTTCTGCACTTCTCTTTGCTTGTTTATGCACCTCTTTTGCATCTTTCTGCACCTCTGTTGCCTCTTTCTGCACCTCACTTGCTTCTTTCTGCACGCCTCTTCCCTATTTGTGCACCCCTTTTTTCGCTTTCTGTACCTCTCTTGCGTCTTTCTGCACCCCGTTCCCTCTTTTTGCACCTCACTTGCTTCTTTCTGAACAACAGTTGTCTCTTTCTGCACTTCTCTTACTTCTTTCCAAACTTCTGTTGCTTCTTTCAGCTATTCTCTTGCCTCTTTCTGCACTTCCGTTACATGTTTCTTCATCTCTCTTGCTTCTTTCTACACCTCTGTTGCCCTTTTATGTACCACACTTGCTTCTTTCTGCTCCCCTCTTGCCTATTTTTGCACCACTTTTTTCTTTTTCTGCACGTCTCTTGCATCTTTCTGCACCTTTCCTGCCTGTTTCTGCACCCCTGTTCCCTCTTTCTGCAACTTTCCTGCCTGTTTCTGTACCTCTCTTGTGTCTTTCTGCACCCCTGTTCCCTCTTTCTGCACCCCTTTTGCCTGTTTCTGCAACTCTCTTGCCTCTTTCTGCAGTTCTCTTGCCTCCTTCTGTATCTCACTAGCCTCTTTTTGCACCTGTGTTCCCTTTCTGTACATTTCCTACCTGTTTATGCACCTCTCTTGCCTCTTTCTGTACCTCTGTTGCTTCTTTCTGCACTTCACTTGCTCTTTCTGCACCCTTCATGCCTCTTTCAGCACCTCTGTTGCGTCTTTCTTCACTTCTCTACCTTCTTTCTGCACCACTCCTGCCTCTTTCTGTACTTGTCTTGCCTCTTTGTGCATCTCTCCTACTTATTTTTGCACCTCTCTTTCCTCTTTTTGCACCTCCGTTGGTTCTTTCTGCACTGCTCTTGCTTATTTATGCACCTCTTTTGCAAATTTCTGCATCCCTCTTGCCTCTTTCTGTACCCCTCTTCTGTACACCTGTGCCCTCTTTCTGCACCACTTTTGCCTCTTTCTGCTGTTCTCTTGCCTCTTTCTTCACTTCTCTTGCTTGTTTCTGCACCTGTCTTGTGTCGTTCTGCACCTCTGTTGCCTCTTTCTGCACCTCACTTGCTTCTTTCTGCACCCCTCTTGCCTATTTTTGCAACCCTTTTTTCTCTTTTTGCACCTCTTATGTATCTTACTGTACCCGGGTTCCCTCTTTCTGCACCTTTCCTGCCTGTTTCTGCACCTCTCTTGCCTTTTTCTGTACCTCTGTTGAATCTTTCTGCACTTCTCTTCCTCTTTCTGCACCCATTGCGCCTCTTTCAGCACCTGTTGCTTATTTCTGCACTTCTCTTCCTTATTTCTGCACCCTCCTGCCTCTTTCTGTACTTGTCTTGCCTCTTTGTGCACCTCTCCCACCTCTTTGTGCACCCCCAGCCTCATTTTGCACCTCTGTTGGTTCTTTCTGCACTGCTCTTGATTCTTTCTGCACCTTACTTGTCTTTTTCTGCACTTCTCTTGCTTCTTTCTATACCTCTGTTGCTTCTTTCAGCAATTCTCTAGCCTCTTTCTCCACTTCTCTTCCTTCTTTCTATACCCCTCCTGCCTCTTTCTGTACATTTCTTGTCTCTTTGTGCACCTCTCCTACCTCTTTTTGCTCCACTCTTGCCTATTTTTGCACCTCTGTTGGTTCTTTCTGCACTG
This sequence comes from Calotriton arnoldi, assembly GCA_963921515.1. Lineage (NCBI taxonomy): Eukaryota > Metazoa > Chordata > Amphibia > Caudata > Salamandridae > Calotriton > Calotriton arnoldi. The sequence continues at coordinate 74,889 of CAWUFW010020333.1, read as the reverse complement.
CTCTTGCTTCTTTCTGCACCACACTTGACTCTTTCTGCACTTCTTTTGCTTCTTTCTAAGCCTCTGTTGCTTCTTTCAGCAATTCTCTTGCCTCTTTCTGCACTTCTCTTGCTTGTTTCTGCACTTTTCTTGCGTCTTTCTGCACCTGACATGCTTCTTTCTGCACCCCTCTTGCCAATTTTTGCATCCTTGTTCCCTCTTTTTGCACCTTTCCTGCCTGTTTCTGCACCTCTCTTGCTTCTTTCTGTACCTCAGTTGCTTCTTTCTGCACTTCTCTTGCCTCTTTCTGCACCCTTTGTCCCTCTTTCTGCACCTCTCTTGCCAATTTCTGCATCTCTCCTACCTCTTTCTGCACCCCTCCTACCTCTTTTTGCACCTCTGTTTGTTGTTTTAGCATCCCTTTTGCCTGTGTCTCCAACTCTCTTGCCTCTTTCTGCAGTTTTCTTCCCTCCTTCTGTACCTCACTTGCCTCTTTCTGCACTTGTATTGCCTCTTTCTGCACCTCTCTTGCCTCTTTCTGAACCTCAGTCTCTTCTTTCTGTACCCATCTTCCATGGTTCTGCACCTCTCTTGCCTTTGTCTGCACACCTGTTCCCTCCTTCTGCAACCCTTTTGCCTGTTTCTGCAACTCTATTGCCTCTTTCTGCAGTTCTCTTGCCTCCTTCTGCACCTCACTTGCCTCTTTCTGCACCTCTCTTGCTTCTTTCTGCACCTCTGTTGATTCTCTCTGCATCCTTCGTCCCTTTTTTGCATCCCTCTTGCCTCTTTCTGCAGTTCTCTTGTCATTTTCTGCACCTCTCTTGCCTCTTTCTGCACCTCACTTGCCTATTTCTGCACTACACTTGCTTCTTTCTACATCTCTGTTGTTTCTTTCAGCAATTCTCTTGCCTCTTTCTGCACTCCTCTTGCTTGTTTCTGCACGTCTCTTGCAGCTTTCTACACCTTTGTTGTCTCTTTCTGCGAGAAGTTGGCCTGGTATATGCTGTCCACTAATTAAAGTGGGCACCTTGCACCAGTCCAAACAACCCTTATTGATGATAGGTTAAAAGACAACCTTTATAGAAAGCTATCCTAGTGGTAACTGTGGAGAGCAGCCTTCAGGCTAAGTCTTGAAGGAATGTAAAGCCCTTTGTTTTACCAGTATATAATTAGGCCTGGGCGAAGTACTACGCTACGCTCGTGTAGTTTGCGAAGTTTGCGCTACTTCGCACTGCGCGAATTGCACGTAGCACAGTGCAAACACGCGTAGCGTAGAGTAGCGGTCATTTTTTACTTGCTCGTGGTCTTCAACGTCAAGTTGGCGACCGCGACAAAGCAAAATGACATCCTGGCGAGACTTTTTCCTCGTTCGCGATCAGCAACATCAAGTTGCCGATCATGAGCGTGGAAAATAAACCTCCCGGCGAGATTCTCAACGCGGGGAGGTCAGGTTTCTCATTGCGAGTGGTCGCGTATGCTCGCGACCGCTCGCGATGAGAAACTACCAGTCCGTGTTGAGAAAGCTGCCGCTCGAGTAGAAATCTACTCGAGCGGCAGAAAACGACCGCTTGCACTGTGCAAGAAGCCGTTTGCAATGATTGCACAGTGCGGACAAGCATCCGGCACTGTGCAATCAGTGCGAACAGCATTTTGCACAGTGCACTACGCAGTTCGCGTAGCTATGCGTAGCTCGCGTAGTGCGAAGTGCACTTCGCGTAGCTTCACGTAGCGCTACTACGCGAACTACGCCCAGCCTTATATATAATCTCTTGAATGACCAAATGAAAGGAGAACCACACCAGGTATATATATAAAATATATGTATTTATTAATAAACACTCCCTACTAGTCTCTTTATGAGGCTACAGGTCAAAGCACACAATCACAAGTAATCAAATAAACAATAAGTAGCACAATATACGTTTGGCCCCAGGGGCGTCTCAAACCATATACTAAGTAAGTGGTATAAGAACCACGACTTAACTAGACACAAGGCCTAGAGCCTGTAGAATCGCTGGGACCCCAAGGAACCACCCAAGGCAGTGACACAGGGGACCCACGGAGGACGTGTGCAGTGTGAGACCACAGCCGCTAACTACCGTTAGCTTCTATGGGGAAAGTCGCGGTTAGAGTTTTAGAGTTTTAGGACACTTAGGAGTGGACAAGAAGCGAACCCCTTTGGACTTAGAGGTGTCTAGGGCCAACACCCATGGGAGCACTGGAGTACTCGTGTTACCTCACCCAGGAAAGCAGGGTGCATAGGTGTCAAATGGTGTCGGGTCGCGCCGTCATTTCCAATGGCGGAAGTCGAAGAAGTGCCGATGCTGTGAAGAAGGAAAGTGTCCGAAGAGATCCAAGCCTGGATCAGAGATGAGACGAACCTGAAAGCAGAGGGGACAGAGTCTGGGTCACTAGCCAGTGACCAGGGGCACGATAGACGTGTCCCCACCGATGTCGGGTGCTTCAGGTGCGAAGAGGTGCAGATTGACTCCGCAGCCACGAGGACCAGGAGGCGTCGACGACAACCAGGAGCTGGATTCGAGCTGTCCCACAAAGGATGTCGAGTGCTGTGGTGTTGGTGCCCGGATTGGACCCAACAAGCCTTGGCAATGTCAACCCACGCAGGAAGGAGGAAGATGCAGCGGTGCAGACCAGCAAGGTCTGAGGGACTCACCACTTGGTGGGGAGTCAGGGCACGTCTGGAGCAACCAGAGAAACCCAAGGAAATTCAAAGTAGCCTTCGCAGAGACCCATCAGTCAACGAACCAGTGATCGCAAAGGAGCCTCAAGCGGAAATGCAAGAAGCGGGCTCACGGAACACTTGTGGAGTGTAGGCCCACAATCTTCGGTGCAAATGGTGCTCGGGGCTGGGGCTGCAAGTAGCCCAAAGCACGACTTCGAGAGACATCGGGAAGTTGATGCACTTAGCAGAGTGCACGGTGGTCAGGAGTTCCGGTTCCACTCTACTCACGAGGGCTGCGGGTCTCAGCTTTTCTGGGGACTTGGGTCGGCCTCTGAGATGTTTGGGAATACTCTTCCTGTGTCGCAAGTACTTCGGAGTCCGGCGGGAGCTTTGGAGTTGCAGACGGGCAAAATGCTTCGTTGGAGCCTGCCAAGCAGGGGAGTCACTCCTTGACCCCAAGGGAGATTCTTCAGTCTTCTAGTCGCAATAGAAAGTCGATGGACCAGGATTCAGCTACAGAGTTTCATCCGGGGATATCTAAAGTCCTGTTGCCAGGGTTCCCTTACTTATACTAAGAAAAGGGGTTGGACTAACTCTGGGGACCCACCTATGGGAGGGTTTGGAAAGAGGGGTGGCTACACCCATTTCCTTTGTCCAGTTTCGCACCAGAGCAGGGGCTGAGTGCCCCTGCAACTGGTTTGAACTGGGGTATGCACAGGGACACCAAATGTGCCCCCAGTGCAGGACTTCAAAGCACTCTTGGAGTGCACCCACCCAGACCCAATACACTAAAGCCTGCCTGGGAGGTGGTCACACCTCCCTGTGACAGGAAACCTATTGTCCAGGCCTCCCCTGCCGGAGTTTCAGTCAGCAGCAGGAGGCCAGACTTGTGTCTGTGGTTGTAGCATCCATTTTGTGATGCCAGGGCTCTGTTAGGTTTCTACTGGGTAGATTTGGTGCAGTCATGTCTTTCCCTCTAGAAGGGTGGGATCATACTCCCACACCAGTTACTGGTGTGGGGGTATGATTCCAAGGTGTTTGACACCACAACAAGTTTCCGTGCAGCCAGTCCAAAGTTAGCATTTACCGTTTAAGATATAATGCGCTTAAGAGTATATGGTCAGGCTACACCACTGACAACCCCGGAGAATAGATTCCGAAGGCTGCAGAGGGGCTCTGCTCATGCAGGGGCACCCTCTCACATAAAACCAAGCACCCTGCCTAGAGGATCGTTAAGGCCTGCCATAGGGATGACTTATAGGTTTCTATGTGCAGTGATAGGTGAGATATAGTGAACCTATACCTCTGTAAAGGGTGCATGCACCACCTTACCCAGGCTGCAGTAGCATACCTGTGGTGTCAGTTTAGAGAGCTTCCCAGGGGTGGCACAATACATGCTGCAACCCCTGGTAGGCCTCTGGGGTCCCTATGCCCTGGGTACATAGTGTACCATATACTAGGGACTCATAAGGGTACCCCAGAATCCCAATCTGGAGTGTACCTAAGGTACATGCAATGAATTTAGAGTGAATACAGATAGGCTGGGGTCCTGATTAGCAGGATTCCAGCCAGGCTAGGTCGAAAAACAGGGTTGCATCCGCAAAAAGTGGGGGTGACCATAAGAGGCAGATCCTACTCTCCTACACAACCCCCCCCTAAATGCAGGGACATTAAACTAACCTTGACCAGTTGAGTCTTCAGTTCTAAGTGGAAATATCTGGAGAGTCCATCTGCATTGGCATGGTTACTCCCAGGTCTATGTTCCACTGTATAGTCCATCCCCTGTAGGGAAATGGACCACCTCAAAAGTTTGGGGTTTTCACCCTTCATTTGTTTTAGCCATAAGAGGGGCTTATGGTCGGTCTGAACAATGAAGTGAGTGCCAAACAAGTATGGCCTCAACTTCTTCAGGGCCCAAACCACAGCAAAGGCCTCCCTCTCAATAGCTGACCAACGTTTCTCTCTAGGGGTCAGCCTTCTGCTAATAAAAGCTACTGGCTGGTCCTGACCTTCATCATTCAATTGTGACAGTACAGCCCCTACCCCCAACTCAGATGCATCTGTTTGGACAATGAATTGCTTGGAGTAATCAGGACTCTGCAGAATGGAAGCAGTGCACATGGCCTGTTGCAGGTCATCAAATGCCTTTTAACAGCTAACTGTCCACTGAAATTTCTTTGGCATTTTCTTGGAGGTTAAATCGTTCAGGGGTGTCACAATGGATCAATACCCCTTGACAAATCTCCTGTAGTACCCAGTCAGGCCCAAGAGAGCTCTAACCTGAGTCTGGGTGGTTGGAGCAACCCAGTCCATGATGGTCTGGATTTTGCTCTGCAATGGTTGAACCTGGCCTCCACCTACAAGGTGGCCCAGGTACACAACCTGACTCTGCCCTATCTGGCACTTGGTGGCCTTGATATTTAGGCCTGCTTTCTGCAGGGCCTCCAAAACATTTCTCAGGTGGACCAGGTGATCCTCCCAGGTGGAGCTAAAGACAGCAATATCATCTAGATATGCTGCACTATATGCTTCCAGGCCTGTAAGGACTTTGTTCACCAACCTTTGAAAAGTGGCAGGTACATTTTTCAAACGAAAGAGCATCACCACAAATTGGTAGTGCCCACTAGGGGTAGAAAATGCTGTTTTGGCTTTTGCATCTTCAGCTAGTCTGATCTGCCAGTAGCCAGCTGTCAAGTCAAATGTGCTTAGAAACGTGGCTGAGGCCAAAGTATCAATCAGCTCATCTGCCCTTGGGATTGGATGGGCATCAGTCCTAGTGACTGCATTGAGACCCCTGTAGTCCCCACAAAACCTCATCTCTCTCTTACCACCCTGGGTGTGAGGTTTAGGCACCAAGACTACTGGACTAGCCCAAGGGCTATCTGAGGGTTCAATAACTCCCAAATCCAACATTTTCTGGACTTCAGTCCTGATACAGTCCCTGACATGGTCAGGTTGCCTGTAGATCTTATTCTTCACAGGCAGACTGTCCCCAGTGTCCACTTCATGAGTGCACCAGGTAGTCTGACTTGGAGTCAGTGAGAACATGTGCCTGTACTGATTGAGCACCTGTCTGTAATCAGCTTGTTGTTGGGCAGTGAGGCTGCCTGCCAAGGCTACACCATCAACTGTCCAATCATCAGGGTTCTGTGAGAGCAGGTCAGGGAGTGGATCACTCTCTTCCTCCTGTCCCTCATCAGTAGCCATGATCAATCCCATGTCTGCCCTGTCAACATAAGGCTTTAGTCTGTTGACATGGAGCACCCTGTGGGGGCTCCTGGGAGTTCCAAGGTCCACCAAGTAGGTAACCTCTCCCTTCTGCTCAACAATTGTATGGGGGCCACTCCATTTGTCCTGGAGGGCTGCTGGGGCCACAGGCTCCAACACCCACACTTTCTGTCCTGGCTGGTATACAGTCAGTACAGCCTTTTGGTCATGCCAGGCCTTCTGTAATTCCTGGCTAGCCTCAAGGTTTTTAGTTGCCTTTTTCATATACTCAGCCATCCGGAAGCGGAGACCAAGTACGTAGTCCACTATGTCTTGTTTGGGAGGTTTGAGAGGTAACTCCGAGCCCTCCTTCACCAGACACAAGGGACCCCTAACAGGATGCCCAAACAGAAGTTCAAAAGGGCTGTAACCAACCCCCTTCTGTGGAACCTCCCTATAGGCAAACAAAAGGCAGGGCAAGAGTATGTCCCATCTTCGCCTGAGCTTTTCTGGGAGCCCTTTAATCATGCCCTTCAAGGTTTTGTTGAATCTCTCAACTAAACCATTGCATTGTGGGTGATAGGGTGTGGTGAATTTGTAATTCACTCCACCCTCCTTCCACATAGCAGTTAAGTAACTAGACATGACGTTTGCACCCCTGTCTGATACTACCTCCTTAGGAAACCCCACTCTGGAAAAGATTCCAAGCAGGGCCCTGGCCACCACAGGAGCTGTAGTGGTCCTAAGGGAAATTTCTTCTGTGTACCTGGTAGCATGGTCCACCACCACCAGGATAAATCTGTGCCCAGAGGCTGTCTGAGGATCCATGGGGCCAACTATGTCAATCCCCACTCTTTCAAAGGGAACCCCCACCACAGGTAGTGGTATCAGGGGGGCCTTTGTGACACCACCTGCCTTGCCACTGGCCTGGCAGGTAATACAAGAGCGACAAAACTCTTTAGTGTCCTCAGCCATGTGAGGCCAGTGAAAGTGTGGAGCAATTCTGTCCCAAGTCTTGTTCTGGCCTAGGTGTCCTGCTAAGGGAATGTCATGGGCTAGTGTCAAGAGGAACCCCCTGAACTTGAGAGGTATGACCAACCTCCTGGTTGCACCAGGCTTGGGGTCTCTACTCTCAGAGTACAGGAGTCCCTCATCCCAATAGGTCCTATGGGTGCCACTAGCATTCCCAGCAGCCTCAGCAGCAGCTTGCTGTCTGAGGGGTTCAAGAGAGGGACAGCTCAGCTGCTCCTGGCTCAGATCTGCCCTGGAAGGGCCCCCTGTCCCCAAGAACTCAACCTGATCAGGTTCAAGTTCCTCTGGGACAGTTCCTTCTTCAGGCTCCAGATCAGCTCCCTCCAGAGTCTGATCCTCTGTCTGAGGCAGGGGGGAAGACACTGCCTTACCCCTACTGCTCCTTCTCTTGGAAGGCCCCTGGTCCATTCTTCTAGGATCCAGGGCCTGTTTAGTGTTAGACTTTTTGGCCTGTGACCTGGTCACAGCAAACACATCTGCAGGTATGCCAAGCATTTCTGCATGAGTCCAGAGCTCCACTTCAGCCCAAGCTGAAGTTTCTAAGTCATTGCCAAGCAAGCATTCAACAGGGAGGTCTGCACTTACCACAACCTTCTTGAGGCCAGTTACCCCTCCCCAGGAGAAATTAACAACTGCCAGGGCATGGTCAGTCCTGACATTGCTAGCATTGGTCACTTGGTACATCTCACCAAGTATGATTTGCTCAGGGGGCACCAGATCTTGTGTCACCATTGTGACACTTGCTCCAGTGTCCCTGAATTCCCAAGCCTGTTTTCCATTGATTAAAGGCTGCTGTCTGTATTTGCCCAAATTATTGGGACTTACAAAGGGGGACATATCCATGCCCCCATCGCAGACTAGCACAGCCTGAGTGGGAACTCTGATTAGGCCAGAGTCCATCTCAGATCCCAGGGTCAACCCTACTAAACCCTTTGCCTGTGTACCACCATTTTGAACTGAGCTAGGGGGAACAGGTGCCTTAGGGGCAATGGTGGCTGGAGTTGTCTCATTAGACTTGGTGCAATCACTAGTCCAATGGGTCTTCTGCTTACAGATTTTGCACCATGGTTTTCTTTGGCCTTTTCCTTTATTGGATTGGGACTCCCCCCCCAGATGCAGATTTTTGGGGACCTTGTGAAGACTTCTGGTCTTTACCCTTCTCCCCACCCTTATCAGAGTTTTTTTAATCTTGCTTCTTAGGGTCACCACCTTGGTTCTGAACTTTCTGCTTCACCCTGGTTCTGACCCATTTGTCTGCCTTCTTTCCCAATTCTTGGGGAGAGGTCAGATCAGAGTCTACCAGGTATTGATGCAACTGCTGGCTCTGACAGTTATTAAGAATCTGTTCTCTCATGATTAAATTGTATAATCCCTTGAAATCACACACTCTACTACCAAGCAACCAGCCCTCCAGAGCCTTAGCAGCACAATCAACAAAGTCCACCCAGTCCTGTGTCTGTGCCTTTTGGGTATCTCTGAACTTTAACCTGTATTGTTCAGTGGTTAGGCCAAACCCATCAATCAGTGCACTCTTCAGGACTTGATAATCATCAGCATCCTCTTCTCTAACAGTGAGGAGCTTGTCTCTACCTTTGTCTGCAAAGGAGAGCCACAAGATTGCTGCCCACTGCTCCTGGGGGACCCTCTATACTTTACAGGCCCTCTCAAGTGCAGTTATCCACTTGTGGATGTCATCCCCACTCTGGTAGGGAGGGACAATCTTGTTCAGGTTCCTATGGTCATGAGTAGGTTCTCTACATCTAGGGACACTGTTGCTGCCACCATGGGGCTCTAGCCCCAACTTCTTTGACTTTTTGTAAAGTTCTAGGGACTCCCTGTCTAAGGCTACCTGCTCTCTTCTAATTCGAAGTCTGGCTTCTTCATACTGGAGCAGTCTACTGTTCCTTTCTTGGGAGGTCTCCCGCCTGTGAGAGGAGACAGAGGTCCCTACAGAGGTGTCAGAATGCACAGATTCCTGAGAAGGAGATCTGGGCCTTCCTGACCCTCTGCTAGCTCTTCCAGGTACCCGACATCGGTGGGCACACGTCTATCGTCACTGGCTAGTGACCCAGACTCTGTCCCCTCAGCTTTCAGGTTCTTCTCATCTCCGATCCAGGCTTGGATCTCTTCGGACACTTTCCTTCTTCACGGCATCGGCACTTCTTCGACTTCTGCCATTGGAAACGACGGCGCGACCCGACACCATTTGACACCTATGCACCCGGCTTCCCTGGGTGAGGTAACACGAGTACTCCAGTGCTCCCGTGGGTGTTGGCCCTAGACACCTCTAAGTCCAAAAGGGTTCGCATCTTGTCCACTCCTAAGTGTCCTAAAACTCTAAAACTCTAACCGCGACTTTCCCCATAGAAGTTTGCGGCTGTGTTCTCACACTGCACACGTCCTCCGTGGGTCCCCTGTGTCACTGCCTTGGTGGTTCCTTGGGGTCCCAGCAATTCTACAGGCTCTAGGCCTTGTGTCTAGTTAAGTCATGGTTCTTATACCACTTACTTAGTATATGGTTTGAGACGCCCCTGGGGCCAAACGTATATTGTGCTACTTATTGTTTATTTGATTACTTGTGATTGTGTGCTTTGACCTCTAGCCTCATAAAGAGACTAGTAGGGAGTGTTTATTAATAAATACATATATTTTATATATATACCTGGTGTGGTTCTCCTTTCATTTGGTCATTCAAGAGATTATATACTGTTAAAACAAAGGGCTTTACATTCCTTCAAGACTTAGCCTGAAGGCTGCTCTCCACAGCTACCACTAGGATAGCTTTCTATAGAGGTTGTCTTTTAACCTATCATCAATAAGGGTTGTTTGGACTGGTGCAAGGTGCCCACTTTAATTAGTGGACAGCATATACCAGGCCAACTTCTCACATTGGTGTGCAGCGGTTGGGATTCAAGCTTGCTATTGTTTTACCAGATAATCTTGTGTGATTGACTAACTGAAAACCACTAAAGGTACCAAAGGTACATATAATCCAAGCTTAGAATACAATAAGTTCTACTGAACTTAGAGTTGTGTGCTAAGGGCTTAGCACACCCTTTCTACAACTCAAGAGAGTTTAGTAGGCCACACTAGTGTAGGTAGGGGCACACACCACACCACACTAGCCATGTCTTCAAAGGCTGGACCCAGTGGATCCGAGCCCTCTAGGTATGACCAGTTGGCATTCCAAGAGTTGAGGGCCTTGTGCACCTCAAGAAAATTGAAGACAGGACAGAGTCCCAGCACTCAGCATCTGATCCAGTTACTACTGGCAGATGACCTTAGTAAGGCCATAGGCACTGAAGGGGTAGGTAGAGGGGTTGGGCCAGTGGATGAGGTAAGTCCAGGGAGTGAAAACAACCAGGACAACACCTCTGAACCTGACCAGGAGGATCCAGAGGATCCTGACCTGGAAGAAATAGTTCCTCCACTAGGAGGAGGAGAAGGCCCCAGTCGTCCTCCCCTCTCCTGCTTCAGGTGCGAAGAGGTGCAGCTTGACTCCACAGCCACGAGGACCAGGAGGCGTTGATGACGACCAGGAGCTGGATTCCAGCTGTTCCATAAAGGATGTCGAATGCTTCGGTGTCGGTGCCCGGATTGGACCCAACAAGCCTTGGCAACAGCAACCCACGCAGGATGGAGGAAGATGCAGCAGTGCAGACCAGCAAGGTCTGAGGGACTCACCACTTGGTGGGGAGTCAGGGCACTTCTGGAGCAACCAGGGAAGCTAAAGGAAATTCAAAGTAGCCTTTGCAGAGACCCACCAGTTGATGGACCAGGGATCGCAAAGGAGCCTCAAGCGGAAATGCAAGAAGTGGGCTCACGGAACACTCGTGGAGTGTAGGCCCACAATCATCAGTGCAGATGGTGCTTGGGGCGGGTGCTGCAAGTAGCCCAAAGCACGACTTCGAGAGATGTCGGGAAGTTGATGCACTTAGCAGAGTGCACGGTGGTCAGGAGTTCCAGTTCCATGCTACTCACGAGGGCTGTGGGTCTCAGCTTTGCTGGGGACTTGGGTCGGCCTCTGAGATGTATGGAAATCCTCTTCCTGTGTCACAAGTAATTCGGAGTCCGGCGGGAGCTTTGTTGGTGCCTGCCAAGCAGGGGAGTCACTCCTTGACCCCAAGGGAGATTCTTCAGTCTTCTAGTCGTGATAGAAAGTTGAAGGTCCAGGATTCAGCTACAGAGTTTCGTCCAGGAATATCTAAAGTCCTGTTGCCAGGGTTCCCTTACTTATACTAAGAAAAGGGGTTGGACTAACTCTGGGGACCCACCTATGGGAGGGTTTGGAAAGAGGGGTGGCTACACCCATTTCCTTTGTCCAGTTTCACGCCAGAGCAGGGGCTGAGTGCCCCTGCAACCAGTTTGAACTGGGGTATGCACAGGGACACCAAATGTGCCCCCAGTGCAGGACTTCAAAGCACTCTTGGAGTGCACCCACCCAGCCCCAATACACTAAAGCCTGTCTGGGAGATGGTCACACCTCCCTGTGACAGGAAACCTATTGTCCAGGCCTCCCCTGCTGGAGTTTCGGTCAGCAGCAGGAGGCCAGACTCGTGTCTGTGGCTGCAGCATCCATTTTGTGATGTCAGGGCTCTGTTAGGTTTGAACCGGGTAGATTGGTGCAGTTATGTCTTTCCCTCTAGAAGGGTGGGATCATACTCCCACACCAGTTACTGGTGTGCGGGTATGATTCCAAGGTGTTTGACACCAAACACGACATGTTTCCGTGCAGCCAGTCCAAAGTTAGCATTTACCGTTTAAGATATAATGCGCTTAAGAGTATATGGTCAGGCTGCACCACTGACAACCCCGGCGAATAGATTCCTAAGGCTGCAGAGGGGCTCTGCTCATGCAGGGGCACCCTCTCACATAAAACCAAGCACCCTGCCTTCAGGATCGATAAGGCCTGCCATAGGGATGACTTATAGGTTTCTATGTGCAGTGATAGGTGAGATATAGTGAACCTATACCTCTGTAAGGGGTGCATGCACCACCTTACCCAGACTGCAGTATCAGACCTGTGGTGTCAGTTTAGATAGCTTCCCAGGGGTGGCACAATACATGCTGCAGCTCTTGGTAGGCCTCTGGGGTCCCTATGCCCTGGGTACATAGTGTACCATATACTAGGGACTCATAAGGGTACCCCAGAATCCAATCTGGAGTGTACCTAAGGTACAATCAAAGAGCAAGGGACCCCCTCTGAGAGCGAATAAGGTCTGGGAGTAAGAGGGGAACAGGACAGACCAATGGAACCAGAAAACACTCCCCTTAGACCTATATTTCTTTTTACTAAAGATTAACTCTAGTATGGGTATAAGGAAAATCCAAACATCAGATATTTATAACATACCAACAACATCATTGTTTTTATTGTTTAAGATCATATTTATTCTTTTGATTAACTTCTTTTCTCCTTTTTACCAATGCATTAAATATCACTTTTCTCAATAGATGCAAAAAACTTTTTTTGATTTTTTTAATAAAAATTGTAAATACATATAAACAATCATGCAAAATAAAATGCAATTTTGTTGGTCCCCACAATGACAAATCTTCTTACAAAACATACATACCTCACAGATGTTCACACTCATACAAGACACTTATGCACATCTGGATTCAAAGTTAAACATAAGATGTCATTCATTTCCACCAAGATGAAAAAAACAATAATAAGGTCTGGACACACGAGGTCGACGCGCGTTTCGGTGGCTTAACACAAATGTGAACCACCTTCCTCAGGACCTTGTCCAAAACGGGCACAGTATCACACCGACAAATACACAAGGGGAACAAGTTTCCTATATTGGAGTTCCAATATCCAAGACGGGAACAACAGGGTCTTTTATCGAGAGTAGTAACCACTATACCTTATTTTCGAGTGTTAGAATATATGTGTGACCTTCCACGTATTTTCTATAGGTAATAGCAGGACCATAGCAAGGATAAAATTCACAAATTGTTATAATGATATATGTAACTGGATCTGCTATTTTCTATATATTATGAGGTTATTAGCTGGAAAACGTAGTCATGCACCATAGGGGGGGACAAGATATTCAGTGAATGAAGCCAGTAATATCAATTCCCAAAATTTGACGATAAGGTCCTTCAAAGTGCTCCGCGTCCCTCAACAAATGCAGGTACATGCAATGAATTTAGAGTTAATACAGATAGGCTGGGGTCCTGATTAGCAGGATCCCAGCCAGGCTAGGTCGAAAAACAGGGTTACATCTGCAAAAAGTGGGGGTGACCATCGGAGGCAGATCCTACTCTCCTACACTTTCTGCACCTCACTTGCTTCTTTCAGCACTCCTCTTGCCTATTTTTACAACCCTTTTTTTTCTCTTTCTGTACCTCTCTTGTGTCTTTCTGCACCCCTGTTCCCTCTTTCTGCATCTTTCCTGCCTGTTTCTGCACCTCTCTTGCCTCTTTCTGCACCTTTCCTGCCTGTTTCAGCACCTCTCTTGCGTCTTTCTGTACCCCTTTTCCCTCTTTTTGCACCTCACTTGCTTCTTTCTGCACCTCTCTTGCCTCTTTCTGCACCTCACTTGCCTCTTTCTGCACATCTCTTGCTTCTTTCCAAACCTCTGTTGCTTCTTTCTGCACTTCTCTTGTCTCTTTCTGCACCCTTCGTGCCTCTTTATGCACCTCTCTTGCCAATTTCTGCATCTCTCCTACCACTTTCTGCACCCCTCCTTCCTCTTTTTGCACCTCTGTTTGTTGTTTTAGCATACCTTTTGCCTGTTTCTCCAACTCTCTTGCCTTTTTCTGCAGTTTTATTGCCTACTTCTGTACATCACTTGCCTCTTTCTGCACTTCTGTTGCCTCTTTCTGCACTCTCTTGCCTCTTTCTGAACCTCACTCTCTTCTTTCTGTACCTATCTTCCATGGTTCTCTACCTCGCTTGCCTCTGTCTGCACACCTGTTCCCTCTTTCTGCACCCCTTTTGCCTATTTCTGCAACTCTCTTGCCTCTTTCTGCAGTTCTCTTGCCTCCTTCTGCACCTCACTTGCCTCTTTCTGCACCTCTCTTGCTTCTTTCTGCACCTCTGTTGATTCTTTCTGTACTGTGGTGTAGCTCCTATTTCCCTAATAGGCTCTGCGCATTGGAATAATAACCACTATAGGTTTGACATAGGACTAAGGTCAGTATGTCCCTATCGAGTATATTAAACTTAATTACTTGTGCCAGCTAGCTCAGAGGCCACTAGAAACTCCTTGACAAACAAGAAGGGAGTAGTTTCTGGCAGCCGCAAAACATGACAACTTTGTTTCCCTTTAGAATCAGAACGTGTCCCAGAGTCGTGGAAACAATAGATAACTATTTCACTCAGCTCAATCGTGCATGCTTAGTTTTCCTCAAAGTTACACAGAAAGAAATAGACGGGCGTTTCAATAAAAGATTTATTGAACAGTCTTGTTTCTCGTATAAGTAAAATGTGCAGTTACGATCACAAGACAGTATGCAAGATAAATAATGTACAGCGTAAGCAGTAGAAATAAATAATACTGCAATAGCATTATCTCTTAGCAGATATTCATTCACATAAATAACACAGACTAAAAAATGTGAGTACTCATACGATGCGTTTCTAAGCTAGTTCTACCCCAATGTACCTAACCTAACCTAGGTGTAGGGAGAGGTATGAAGTAGGTGAAGTATTCCTTACTATGGTATACTAAGAGTATGTTAAGTCTAGTATGCCTAGTATGCCAAGAGTCCCTCTAGGTTCTAGTCAGCTCCATACCTTTAGAATGAGAGAGGTAGGAATCTCTTTGCCAGACTCAAACTCCAACACCCCGCGAGGGAAGTTAGATCACTGGAAGCTGGACTCTCTGCGTGCAGGGATGACAGCGTCTTCTCAGTGCGTCAGGCCGGGAAACGGGCTCCTCTGAAGTCGAGGTCTCCTATAGTTTACAAGGGCTAGGGAAGGTATATTTATACCTGAGAGGTACCTCAGAATGTTAGCATTGACGTGAATCGGACAGCGGAAGACGTCATGAATGAACCCCTAAGGTATAATGTTTCATGCATAATAGATGAGTCCTTGAAGAAATCAATAGTCCTGTGCTAGGGAAACTCCCGAAGCCTAAGGGTCTGTTCTTCAAGAACTCGTTGTGACATTAGGGTGGACGGATGTCGGAGACCATGCCTGTATTTGGAGTGCACGGTTTAATGCCTTAATAAGGACTGGGATTTTATGCCTATATAAGGGCAGGGCGAATTGTGCCTATATAAGGACATGGTACAGGAAAGCCCATGTATGGACACCCTAAGCGGAATACAACACCCACTCCACTTTCGTGTGTACGATAATACTAAAATGCTAAACATTTAAAATGCTAAACATTAAATGGAGTACCGCATATTGCTAAAATATTTCATAAAACCATTTAAAAGGCTTTTAAAAAACCTATTAGAATGCAAAAGGTACTGTACATTTGAAGCATTGCTTTTCATATCAGGCATATATTTAAAAATAAAATACAATATGAATGAATTTAGCAGTAATATTTACATTTGACAGAAAATGATCGATAAGTTGTTCAAAAATCAAAGTCATTTCATGTCATGAAAATGAATGAACTTTTTTAGACAAACAAGATGACTAAGTGTCTGTGGAAGTACCGCGAAGTCTGTACTATAAGGCTAGTTCTACTTTAAGCAGATTGAAGTGCCATTTTAGTTCGAAAAAATTGGAAAAAGTTCAATTTTGGGAAGAGTTCCAAGTTTTTGAAGTATGAAGGCCAAATTGTTACTGCTTCTCTGGAACACTGTGGGCTGAATCAGAGTCAGTTTATGGGTCTGGTGTAAACATGAGATCATCTATGTCTGTAGACAAAACATCGTCCACTGAAGTTGGTGTCAGTTGGAACACCTCGTGTAATAGATTAATTGCACAGAGATGTGAAGCACCGCTTTCAGCATAGGTTGCCGCAGCAGTGTTTGCGTCCGTTGTTACCTGTGTGCCTGTAGATCTTTCTCGTACCTCAGCAGCAGCTGGAAGCATCTGTGAGATCTCAATGAATGCTGACATCAGGATTGGCAGCCTCTGGGGACAACACAGAGCATGGGCCGTTATCGGGACCAGCAGAGTATCGACATCCGTTGGCGTTGCTGATGGAAATGTTAGACAGGTGTCCAACACGCATTCTTCACCGCATAGTAGGCATCATAGAACAGGTAAGATGCAATCTTGCCAGATTGGTCTGAATGACAGGAACCACGTGGTATGAAGGTCCTGTAGACGAGTCATGC
Source organism: Calotriton arnoldi (assembly GCA_963921515.1). Taxonomy (NCBI): domain Eukaryota; kingdom Metazoa; phylum Chordata; class Amphibia; order Caudata; family Salamandridae; genus Calotriton; species Calotriton arnoldi. Next base: position 58,724 of record CAWUFW010020333.1, on the reverse strand, counting down.
CCAAAAGCTGTACTATTCGCTCACGGCACTTTCGTTCAAGGAGAGCTTTCTCCATTTCGCTCGGAGTGATGTCTGCGAATAGGCTGGCCATAGCGTAATATCAGGAAGAGAAATAGAATTCTGGCAATAAGTGCTAGAATTAAAGGTATTCCACCAAACACCGAATGTGCAAAGTTCGGGATTATTCTGAGTATTGCCTGGAAAGGTGCTAACAGACCGGTACAGATGCTCTTAAATACATGTATAATTCCACTTGTATCAGACATGTTGAAGATACGTGTTATCATTTCTACGAAATGTATAGGGCAGTTTGTACGTATTAAAGTCTGTATCTCAGCCGAAGTCCTTGCTACTTGTAGATCATAGGTTTCTTTGGCCGAGGTCAAAGGCACTGTTTGCTGTAAAAGGATGGCTTTCATTCCGCTCAAAGTATCAAATCTTATAAAAGAGGCGTTCAGCGAAGGCCACAAAGGCGACTCCCTGACTGTGTCTATTGGGGGAAACAATACTTGCATACAGCAAGTGACCCTGGAGTTGACTGTTACTAGATATGGGATGCCTGGCAACATGCCGCAGCATGAGGTAACTCCCATTAGAAAGTTGTCCAAACGTTGGATTAATCACAGCAGCTGGTGTACCCTGCTGATGGCAAGACAAATTTGCCACATAACCTTTGCAAGCCCCGTGTAAAGAAATGTCCTGACATATAAGTGAACCGCTCAGTGTACTTTTACAGTGTGTACCGCTCAAAAACACTTCACGATCCCCACTCCAACATCTATATGTATACGGTAAATCCCAAGATGTCTTAATGTATTCCTTACCCAACCTTTCATATTTGCCTGCTTGCATTTGTCTGAGGCAATACTGAAACTGAAAAGTAGTCACAGGTAAAGTGATTTTTCCATGAATGAGCCATTCTGTAGCTGGTTTTTCTGCCACTGTGAATGGTAACTTTTCCAGTTTTTCAATGCTTAGCACTGTATACTTTGCTCCTCTTTGTGCCAGTTCGATCTGTTTATCAGTTAGATTGTATTCTGCAAACAGAGCCGATGTGTTGATGAAACGCCAAGGCACATAGCCCGCTCGCAAAGATTGCAGCGTCCAGCTTAATAACACAATAGAACGTAATTGAGATTGGCCTTGCTGTAATCGCGCCAAATCTTGTTCTAGTATGTCGATAGCAGAGGATACAATGCCATCCAATGAATATATTCTGGAGGACAAAGTTGTTAACCCATTGTCGACCACAGTGAGTGTTTTCTCTAAATTAATACGATCAAGTTCACGTATTCGTTATGCGGCCTCCATCTGTGACACTTTCCATGCTTCATTATAGGCAGCGTAAATGCCGGCATATATGAAACATTTTTTGACGCGGTTTTCTTGGTCCAAGCAAGAATTCCCTAATGTCTGCGTCTTCTTTAAGTAAGGATAGGTGTTGTTTCACATCCTGTAGTGTAGATTTTTTAAGCCAATCGAGGCATAATTTTCCTACACTGTATGTTGTTACTACCCCCGGATGCTGTCTTTGGACGTATCTTGGGTCTGGCCTATGAATAGTAAAGCCCTGAGTTTTATTCAGGAATCTTTCCTGACAGTTGTTCGTGTCTGTGGGCCAGATCAACCATTTTTTTACAATTAGGAATAGATCTGTTGAGTTGTAGTATATTGTCAACTGTCACCACTGCTTGTGTATTATTGTCACTTGCAGGTGTTGGTACAGAAGGTGTTTTCATCTCTTTGATCTTGGCTAGTCCAAGACAAGATGTTTGTTGGACAGTTTTATTCAAAAACATTATTTGTTCAGGGATGATGCAGGCTCTAAATAAAGCTTCTATCCCCTGCACTTGCCAATCTTTAGTACCCCAGACAGTTTTTGTGTCTATTGTGTCTTTCCATAAGTCGAAACCCTGTCTAGACAGTTGGGCAATAAATAATGCAGAATAAATCTGTTTTGTATTTGTTAACATAATTTTCAGTCCTGTTTTGTTTACATTTTTGTAGTAAAACGTTTCTGGATCAGATGTATTGTAACCTGAAAAATATGGAAACTTGTTGGCAAATGTTTTTGAACTACCTTGTGGTGGCGTAGGACAATGCTCCCATTGGTTAAACATAAACACATTTCTAGGATAAGCAGATTTATGCAAATAATGATGACCATAGTGGTTATAGCAATACAGCTCTTCATAGTCTGATGAACCCTCTAAATATTCATTTTTAGAAAATGCAGCAGATTTTTCTAAGTCAAACATTATGTCATTAACAGTCTCAAAGTCCCAATCATCAGAATAGGTACTGGACGAAATTAGATCACTTAGTGAAATTTTAAACAAATGTGGAATGTTCAATTGTTCCATCGGGCCGAAGATATCAAAATCTGTTTTGTCCCACACTATACCATCCTGTATAGGAATAGCTGTGATGTTCACTGATGACAAGTCTCTTGCTTCACGATGGGAAGATTTATGAGGTTTCAAAAGTACGTTCACGTCTTTTCCTTCAGTATTCACATGGATGTATCTGCCACTTATAAGCACGCTCACAGTTGTAATCAAAGCTAGCCAGAGCAGGCAAACAAAAAGTCCAGATGTAATCCAGAGTTCAATCCATGGAGAAACCAAATAAGTATTTTTCAAAAAGTGAAGAAAGTCTTGTACTTGCTGCTTGAATTTCAATGATGCTGGCGTCGTTTCAGGTTCACTCGGATCTTCTGAGAACGTATCAAAGTTAATGAAATAGCCAGAAGCAGTTCTGTCAATTGTTGGAATTGCATCAGGATTTGTAGAAATCGCTGGAACCAGTTGATCACTTGCTACATTGGTGTAGACAGGTGTATTTGGATGAACTGTTACTTGATTTTCAAGAGGGATGAGTTCCATAGCGTTGTTGCTTAGTCCTCCATCTGTTACAGCTGAATTCTCGATTGTTATCAGTCTTTCAGTCTGAACCTCTTGGATAGTAGCGAGAGGAGTGCGTCTGCTACTAGGTCGGAGTCCACGAGGCCTACTATTTAGTATTGGCCACATACTGTGGTTTGATGAGGTCGATGGACACAAATCTTTTCTCCTTTCTTCCAGCAAGGGGCGGCAGAAGTACTGTTCTTGTTCCTTGAACTGCTAGGACAGGTACTGGTTGTCTGTAAGAAGGTCCAAATTCCTTCTTGTCCGCAATTTTTCTCTGACTAGATCCCCAACTTTTGGAATCCAGACAGGCCTTGCTGGGACCGCCGGTTTTTCCCCAGTGGTGGTTGGCTGTAGGAATACGTTGCTTTGTTTCGTTCTTAACTCATTCAGTTCCTGTAAAACAGCCAAACGATCTTTGATATCAAACGTTTTGTTTTCCACCACTGTGCCTACATCATCGAGATCTGGTACCCACATTCTTGTCCCAAATAGGACCTCATATGGAGTGACCCCCCCTAGAGAACTTCTTGGCAGGTTATTCAATGAGCGTTGGACCCCATAAAGGTGTTTGACCCACCCATCACCCGAACCTAATACCCTAGCTGTTATAGACTGCTTTATGTCCCGGTTTTTCCTTTCCACAACCGAATTTCCCTCAGGATGGAATGGAGAGGAGTACCGCAATGCAACGCCCAGACTGGCCATGGCTTCTTTGTAAGCCCGAGAGCTAAACGCAGGGCCCTGGTCAGAATGTAGCGTGCCTATTGCGTATGTGCCGATAAAGACTCGCAAATCTTTTATAACAGTTCGAGCGTCAGCCGAGCGCTGAGGCCATATCCATAGGAACCTAGAGCATGAATCCACTGCAACCATGATATATTTTTAGTTACCGTCCCTTTGCAAGGGACCGCAGTGGTCCAGGTAAACACAAGCTAATGGTTTATCTGAAATTAACAGGGGTGTCTGTGCAGGGCGTTTCACTGTGGAGACTTTCATCTGTTGGCATATATCACATTCTAAAACATAGTTCTTCGTTTGTTTTCTAATGCCAGGCCACCAATATCTTTGCTTGAGTAAAGATACTGTTGCAGAAACACCTGCATGGGCAGAAGCTATCCCTTCGTGTGCTGCTAGGATTAGTCCTAATCTACGTTCCATGTTTGGAATTACCCTATCCCCCACTCCAGGGATTCGAGCAAAAGGAACGTTGTTCGCATCAATTACATAAGAGTACTTGAGTGGAAACTTTTTTGGTAACGCTGCACCACTGCCTTTGCTTGTAGCATTGACAGCCAACATTATCTCACTGTCTATTTTTGTTTTTGAACGAGTGATCGCAGCTACGGAAGCCGTCTGAACAGCCCCCTTTGCGGCTTCATCAGCCAATGAATTCCCTGCAACGTGAACGCCATCACGTTGATGACTCAGTGTGTGGATCACGTGAGCCTTTGGTAGTTCGTTTTTCAACTGAACTACTTGTTCCCAAAGCATTTTGTGCTTTATTGTGCCACCTTTCGCATCTTTGAAACCATTTTCAAGCCAGTTTTGTATATATTCATTATACGACTGAACACAGTAAAAGGAATCGCACACTATCAGTGTGGGGAATTCTCGATCTGTACTTTCAAGTGCCAGTTTGAATGCTTGTAGTTCAGCTCGCTGAGCTGTACAATCTCCTAGAGACTGGGTTTTTGTGACCATAGGTCTGAAGATGCCATTTCGCATGCGACCTTTAACGATTGCACACGCTGCACTGTAAGCTTGCTTACTCCCTGTTGCGGGTTGTGCGGATCCGTCAGTGTAAATTATGAATTTGTACTGTTCGAGAGGCAGAATTTCAGTAGGCAGAGGACATTCTTGTTCATATTGCAGGAATGCTTGTGTTTTTAAATCAGGATCAAAAACATATTCAACATCTGTTGCAGCAAGAGAATTAACCCATTGTATCCATCTTGGAAGTAATGCTTTAGCATTTGGAATGCTCGCTTTTGTGACCGCTTCTAAAGCTGGTACTGGGGTTACGACAGTAATGCGTTTCCCTTGGGCTAAGGCTCTTTCTTTTGCTACAGCGGTTTGAACTGCTGTTAGAATTTTTTCAGTTGAACTGAAGCACATTTCCGCTTGTGTGTACAAATGAGATTTGTATGCAATTGGTATTTTCTCTCCCTCATTGAAGGTTAAGTAGGTGAATCCGCATTGACCCGAAATTATTCGGATCACCAAATTGCGTTGACTTACGCATGTTTGTAAGTGATTTGTTGCTAACATGTTAGCCTGGAGTGAACGCAAGATTTTTGTGTGTTCGTTTGTCCAATTTTTGATTGAAAAATCAGGTTTGATTAATGCGTAGAGAGGTTTAACCCTTTCTGCATAATTTAGAATGTATGTTCTTCCACAATTTAGGAAACCCAGGATGGATTGTAAGTTTTTTAGCGTTTTTGGAGGTTGGAGCAGCGCACACTTTTCTAAAAAGTTAGCTGCCAAGCTCTTGCCTTCACTTGAAAGCTCATATCCTAGAAATAGAACATTGAGATGGGCAATTCGGGACTTTTTAAAGTTGAACTTGTAGCCCTCAGAGGCGAAGCCCAGTATAATGGTGCTCACCCTGTTCAAGTGTTTGTCCAGGTCATCGTCTGTCAGATAGATGTCATCGACATAGGACAATGCCTCATTGTCATAAATTTGTAGTAACTCCGTTACCCTCGCTGAGAATAAACCTGGGCTGTTCTTGAACCCTTGTGGGAGTCGACAAAAGTGACGCTGGGTCCCCATTATGGAGAATGCTTTTAAGTACCTGCTTTCAGGTGCTGTGTTTTGACAAAAGAAACCATTTGAGATGTCTAATGTTGTTTTGTATTTTTTACGCATAATGTTATTCATTAATGCTGTGCTTTGTGCATTTTGCACTGCAAAGGTTTTAGAACAAGTGTTTAGGTGTCTGTAATCCAAAACTAGACGATATGTATTGTCTGGTTTGGAAACAGGAAACAAAGGATTGTTCATGGAGGAGGTGCATGTTTCAATCACCCCTTGGTATTTAAGTTGATCTAAGATCTCCCTGACCTGTTTTTTAGCTTCTTGCTTTATTGGATACTGCCTTTGTGCAGTAGGTTCATGTTTCAGATGTATTTTATGGTGAGGGGAGTCCTCATCCCATCCTACATGATTTTTATATAATGCTGGGGCCCGGGCTACTGCCCATTTCCTGGCATAAGTATATTTTAGATGAATTGGAATATGGTTGGAGAAGGCAGGCATAATAATGTCCTCGCCGTGTGGGCACTCCCTGACAAATTGTGGTGGCCAGTCTTTTTCTGCTAGAAGTATGTCATGGCCCCTTGATAGTCTTTCCCAAATAAGTGCTTTAACCTGTCTTGGCTTGTCTCCCTCCATCCGGAGTGTTATTTCATATAACTTTTGTGGAGTACTAACCCTGGTGTCTACAGTCTCAACTGTGATGTACTCATTCAAGTCCACTATCTCCAGAAGTTCCTTCAGGTTCTGGTGAGCTGTTGTGACTTCTGCTGCACTGTCCAGCATTGTCTGAGCCCATTCTCCGTTCTTGAGTTGTGTTCTCAGTATTCTCGGCATGTCTGATCTTCAGACCTGCTACTTTCTTTTTGGAGAATTGAGGTTTTGTTTTATTTTTTGGAGCGTGTTTTTCTTCTTTGGATTTCACGCGTTCTTCTCTATGTTCTGATCGTCCTCTTCTTTCCGAAGTCTTTGATGAGATCGGAAAGGGACGAGAGGAACGTGTATCATTATCTTGATACCTGTCAGGTTTTCTCAAATTATCCCTATTCCTGAGGTTATACCTCCTTTCAGAGGGCTCCTTTTGAGGAGACTTACCTCGGGATTGAGAACGTTTCTCGTTTGAATTTTGTTTATTAGTCTCCCACTTCTTTTTAGAGGATGTAGGAGTTTGTTTAATTGAGTCCTTCTCAGGATTTTCAGATAGTTTCGGCTTCACTGGTCTTCCACCCAAACTATCTCTGCCTAATTCTGCATATGATTGTTCAATTATTCTGGGTAGTTCAGTTTGATGTTCTGTAACATCGGATTCCCTTAATCGTTGGCGGATCGCCACTGCTGCTGCCTCTCCTTTAATATTAGATAATATTATTGTTGAGACCTGGTCGAAATTTTTCAGTAATTTCATACCTAAATTTAGAGCAGGCTCTGCCCCGTATTCGTTTTGAATTTGTTTCAGGACATCTGGTATTACCGCAATTGATGGAATACCATGTGTTTTAGCATAGATGGCAGCAAAGACTGAGCCCCAAGTGGTAGTCTTACAGTTGTGGTGTGATCCCCATTGGTAAACTGATTGTTAGGATTCTGTGTTTCTCATACGGGCTAGTATTTGGAAATACTGCTTCGATTTGAGTAATTGTTTGAGCTATCCAGAATGGAATTTGCTCACGTTTTGTGGGCATTTTACCCATGACTGCGTATAGAGTCTGTGGTGTAATTTTTAGTGTATTCCCCTGTTGGGGAGTTTGATTTGGAAGTGTCAATGGTGGTTGGACTGTGAAAGTCCGCATGACATATTGGACTAGTTGTCTGTAGATTTTTATTAACTCTGTAAGTTGAGTAAGTAGTTCCTCGTCTGACATTTCTTTAATGTCGGGATGAGGTGTGTAGCCGGCCAGAATCGGCCATGTTGCTCCTGGTCTACCTAGTGGACCGAGCCTGGTAATGTTTTTGTGATGTTTTAGGGCGCCTTTAAACCAGAGCTGATGCTCTTGGTATGTTAATGGAATTTCAATATCCTCGAAAGGAATGTATTCCTCTGGTGGATCATCTTCTTTGTAGAAGTGAAACATGTGTGTTACTGGATTGGATTCAGGAAATATTACCCATGAATAGAATACCTCTGTCTGAAAGGATTTGTGTGCCTCTATCACGAAAACTGCTCTACCACCTCTTGGTGGCAGACCGTGTTTTATAAGTTTTAGAGTGATGGCTCTTCTTAAGTTTGGATTGATGTCTATGACACCCTCCTCGGTTTCAATTAAACCTGTAATGTTGAAAACTGCTGCTTGGGCTGGATCAGCCACAGCTCTACCGTTTCCGGTGGCTTCGTCCCCGTTTAAGGACATTTTGTTATTTTTGAAAAATGTAGAACAAGTTTCAAGGAAACAAAGATAAGGTGCACAATATTTTGGAACACTGTATCCTTCAACGTTGAGCAAACCAAACAGCTAATATATAGGGTGTTTCCCTATGTAGCCGTGGTGGATACTTAACCCTGCCCACTCCAGACGTCTTTTGGAGTATATGGGTAGGGGTCCCTGAGAGAAAAGCACGGCTGAGTTACTCAGTATCTAGCGTTAAATTACCGCCTTACCAAACGTTGGGCGCCATGTAGTGTAGCTCCTATTTCCCTAATAGGCTCTGCGCATTGGAATAATATCCCCTATAGGTTTGACATAGGACTAAGGTCAGTATGTCCCTATCGAGTATATTAAACTTAATTACTTGTGCCAGCTAGCTCAGAGGCCACTAGAAACTCCTTGACAAACAAGAAGGGAGTAGTTTCTGGCAGCCGCAAAACATGACAACTTTGTTTGCCTTTAGAATCAGAACGTGTCCCAGAGTCGTGGAAACAATTGATAACTATTTCACTCAACTCAATCGTGCATGCTTAGTTTTCCTCAAAGTTACACAGAAAGAAATAGACGGGCGTTTCAATAAAAGATTTATTGAACAGTCTTGTTTCTCGTGTAAGTAAAATGTGCAGTTACGATCACAAGACAGTATGCAAGATAAATAATGTACAGCGTAAGCAGTAGAAATAAATAATACTGCAATAGCATTATCTCTTAGCAGATATTCATTCACATAAATAACACAGACTAAAAAATGCGAGTACTCATACGATGCGTTTCTAAGCTAGTTCTACCCCAATGTACCTAACCTAACCTAGGTGTAGGGAGAGGTATGAAGTAGGTGAAGTATTCCTTACTATGGTATACTAAGAGTATGTTAAGTCTAGTATGCCAAGAGTCCCTCTAGGTTCTAGTCAGCTCCATACCTTTAGAATGAAAGAGGTAGGAATCTCTTTGCCAGACTCAAACTCCAACACCCTGCGAGGGAAGTTAGATCACTGGAAGCTGGACTCTCTGCGTGCAGGGATGACAGCGTCTTCTCAGTGCGTCAGGCCGGGAAACGGGCTCCTCTGAAGTCGAGGTCTCCTCTAGTTTACAAGGGCTAGGGAAGGTATATTTATACCTGAGAGGTACCTCAGAATGTTAGCATTGACGTGAATCGGACAGCGGAAGACGTCATGAATGAACCCCTAAGGTATAATGGTTCATGCATAATAGATGAGTCCTTGAAGAAATCAATAGTCCTGTGCTAGGGAAACTCCTGAAGCCTAAGGGTCTGTTCTTCAAGAACTCGTTGTGACGTTAGGGTGGACGGATGTCGGAGACCATGCCTGTATTTGGAGTGCACGGTTTAATGCCTAAATAAGGACTGGGATTTTATGCCTATATAAGGGCAGGGCGAATTGTGCCTATATAAGGACATGGTACAGGAAAGCCCGTGTATGGACACCCTAAGCGGAATACAACAGTACCCTTCTTCCCTTTTTTGCATCCCTCTTGCCTCTTTCTGCTGTTCTCTTGTCATTTTCTGCACTTCTCTTGCCTCTTTCTGCACCTCACTTGCCTCTTTCTGCACTACTCTTGCTTCTTTCTACATCTCTGTTGTTTCTTTTAGAAATTCTCTTGCCTCTTTCTGCACTTCTCTTGCTTGTTTCTGCACCTCTCTTGCATCTTTCTGCACCTTTGTTGCTTTTTTCTGCACCTCTGTTGGTTATTTCTGCACTCCTCTTGCCTATTTTTGCACCCCTTTTTTCTCTTTCTGTACCTCTATTGTGTTTTTCTGCACCCCTGTTCCCTTTTTCTGCACCTTTCCTGCCTGTTTCTGCACCTTTCTTGCCTCTTTCTGCACCTTTCCTGCCTCTTTCTGCACCTCTCTTGCGTCTTTCTGTACCCTTGTTCCCTCTTTTTGCACCTCACTTGCTTCTTTTTGCACCTCTCTTGCCTCTTTCTGCACTTCTCTTGCATGCTTCTGCACCCCTCTTGCTTCTTTCTGTACATCTGTTGCTTCTTTCTGCACTTCTCTTGACTCTTTCTGCACCCATTGCACCTCTTTCCGCACCTTTCTTGCCAATTTCTGCATCTCTCCTACCTCTTTCTGCACCCCTCCTACCTCTTTTTGCACCTCTGTTTGTTGTTTCAGCATCCCTTTCGCCTGTTTCTCCAACTCTCTTGCCTCTTTCTGATGATTTCTTGCCTCCTTCTGTACCTCACTTGCCTCTTTCTACAATTGTATTGCCTCTTTCTGTACCTCTCTTGCCTCTTTATGAACCTCACTCTCTTCTTTCTGTACCCATTTTCCTTGGTTCTGCACCTCTCTTGCCTCTGTCTGCACACCTGTTCCCTCTTTCTGCACCCCTTTTGCCTGTTTCTGCACCTCTGTTGCCTCTTTCTGCACCTCACTTGCTTCTTTCTGCACTCCTCTTCCCTATTTGTGCACCCCTTTTTTCACTTTCTGCACCTCTCTTGCGTCTTTCTGCACCCCGTTTCCTCTTTTTGCACCTCACTTGCTTCTTTCTGTACAACAGTTGTCTCTTTCTGCACTTCTCTTACTTCTTTCCAAACTTCTGTTGCTTCTTTCAGCTATTCTCTTGCCTCTTTCTGCACTTCCCTTGCATGTTTTTTCATCTCTCTTGCTTCTTTCTACACCTCTGTTGCCCTTTTCTGTACCACACTTGCTTCTTTCTGCTCCCCTCTTGCCTATATTTGCACCACTTTTTTCTTTTTCTGCACGACTCTTGCATCTTTCTGCACCTCTGTTCCATCTTTCTGTACCTTTCCTCCCTGTTTCTGCACCCCTGTTCCCTCTTTCTGCAACTTTCCTGCCTGTTTCTGTACTTCCCTTGTATCTTTCTGCATCCCTGTTCCCTCTTTCTGCACCTCTCTTGCCTCGGTCTGCACACATGTTCCCTCTTTCTGCACCCCTTTTGCCTGTTTCTGCAACTCTCTTGCCTCTTTCTGCAGTTATCTTGCCTCCTTCTGCATCTCACTAGCCTCTTTTTGTACCTGTGTTCCCTTTCTGCACCTTTTCTACCTGTTTATGCACCTCTCTTGCCTCTTTCTGTACCTCTGTTGCTTCTTTCTGCACTTCACTTGCTCTTTCTGCACCCTTTATGCCTCTTTCAGCACCTCTGTTGCTTCTTTCTTCACTTCTCTTCCTTCTTTCTGCACTACTCCTGCCTCTTTCTGTACTTGTCTTGCCTCTTTGTGCATCTCTCCTACTTATTTTTGCACCTCTCTTTCCTCTTTTTGCACCTCCGTTGGTTCTTTCTGCACTGCTCTTGCTTATTTATGCACCTCTTTTGCAAATTTCTGCATCCCTCTTGCCTCTTTCTGTACCCCTCTTCAGTACACCTGTTCCCTCTTTCTGCACCACTTTTGCCTGTTTCTGCAACTCTCTTGCCTATTTCTGCAGTTCTGTTGCCTATTTCTGCACCTCTCTCGCTTCTTTCTTCACCCCTGTTGTCTCTTTCTGCACTTGTCTTCCTTCTTTCTGCATCTCTCTTGCTTCTTTCTGCACCCTTCTTCCCTTTTTTGCATCCCTCTTGCCTCTTTCTGCTGTTCTCTTGCCTCTTTCTGCACTTCTCTTGCTTGTTTCTGCACCTGTCTTGTGTCGTTCTGCACCTCTGTTGCCTTTTTCTGCACCTCACTTGCTTCTTTCTGCACCCATCGCACCTCTTTCAGCACCTGTTGCTTATTTCTGCACTTATCTTCCTTTTTTCTGCACCCTCCTGCCTCTTTCTGTACTTGTCTTGCCTCTTTGTGCACCTCTCCCACCTCTTTGTGCACCCCCTAGCCTCATTTTGCACCTCTGTTGGTTCTTTCTGCACTGCTCTTGAGTCTTTCTGCACATTACTTGACTTTTTCTGCACTTCTCTTGCTTCTTTCTATACCTCTGTTGCTTCTTTCAGCAATTCTCTAGCCTCTTTCTCCACTTTTCTTCCTTCTTTCTGTACCCCTCCTGCCTCTTTCTGTACCTTTCTTGTCTCTTTGTGCACCTCTCCTACCTCTTTTTGCTCCACTCTAGCCTATTTTTGCACCTCTGTTGGTTCTTTCTGCACTGCTCTTGCTTCTTTCTGCACCACACTTGACTCTTTCTGCACTTCTTTTGTTTCTTTCTACGCCTCTGTTGCTTCTTTCAGCAATTCTCTTGCCTCTTTCTGCACTTCTCTTGCTTGTTTCTGCACTTCTCTTGCGTCTTTCTTCATCTGACATGCTTCTTTCTGCACCCCTCTTGCCAATGTTTGCATCCTTGTTCTTTCTTTTTGCACCTTTCCTGCCTGTTTCTGCACCTCTCTTGCTTCTTTCTGTTCCTCAGTTGCTTCTTTCTGCACTTCTCTTGCCTCTTTCTGCACCCTTTGTCCCTCTTTCTGCACCTCTCTTGCCAATTTCTGCATCTCTCCTACCTCTTTCTGCACCCCTCCTACCTCTTTTTGCACCTCTGTTTGTTGTTTTAGCATCCCTTTTGCCTGTTTCTCCATCTCTATTGCCTCTTTCTGCAGTTCTCTTGCTTCCTTCTGCACCTCACTTGCCTCTTTCTGCACCTCTCTTGCTTCTTTCTGCACCTCTGTTGATTCTCTCTGCATCCTTCTTCCCTTTTTTGCATCCCTCTTGCCTCTTTCTACAGTTCTCTTGTCATTTTCTGCACCTCTCTTGCCTCTTTCTGCACCTCACTTGCCTATTTCTGCACTACACTTGCTTCTTTCTACATCTCTGTTGTTTCTTTCAGCAATTCTCTTGCCTCTTTCTGCACTCCTCTTGCTTGTTTCTGCACGTCTCTTGCAGCTTTCTACACCTTTGTTGTCTCTTTCTGTGAGAAGTTGGCCTGGTATATGCTGTCCACTAATTAAAGTGGGCACCTTGCACCAGTCCAAACAACACTTATTGATGATAGGTTAAAAGACAACCTTTATGAAAGCTATCCTAGTGGTAGCTGTGGAGAGCAGCCTTCAGGCTAAGTCTTGAAGGAATGTAAAGCCCTTTGTTTTACCAGTATATAATCTCTTGAATGACCAAATGAAAGGAGAACCACACCAGGTATATATATAAAATATATGTATTTATTAATAAACACTCCCTACTAGTCTCTTTATGTTTACCTGGGGTACAAGCTGGGTGCTTAGTGAAGTGCTGGTGATTCTATACCGTTTTTAGCTTTGTCTTCGATCGTAATATGTGTTCTTAAAATTGAATTTGAATTGTCTTTTTAAATATTTTTGTTTTTATCTTAACTCAAAGCTGTTCTAAATTCACGCTGTCTGACGGGTTGGTGAGTTGCACGAGACACTCCTCCTACCGGTTTAGTGCTCGCAGGAGCAGGGCAGCCATTGGAGGTCAGCGGGCTAGGCTTCCTGCTGCACCTACAAAACACACACTGACGCGACCGCGCAGCGCTGTTTACCTGGGGTACAAGCTGGGTGCTTAGTGAAGTGCTGGTGATTCTATACCGTTTTTAGCTTTGTCTTCGATCGTAATATGTGTTCTTAAAATTGAATTTGAATTGTCTTTTTAAATATTTTCGTTTTTATCTTACCTCAAAGCTGTTCTAAATTCACGCTGTCTGACGGGTTGGTGAGTTGCACGAGACACTCCTCCTACCGGTTTAGTGCTCGCAGGAGCAGGGCAGCCATTGGAGGTCAGCGGGCTAGGCTTCCTGCTGCACCTACAAAACACACGCTGACGCGACCGTGCAGCGCTGTTTACCTGGGGTACAAGCTGGGTGCTTAGTGAAGTGCTGGTGATTCTATACCGTTTTTAGCTTTGTCTTCGATCGTAATATGTGTTCTTAAAATTGAATTTGAATTGTCTTTTTAAATATTTTCGTTTTTATCTTACCTCAAAGCTGTTCTAAATTCACGCTGTCTGACGGGTTGGTGAGTTGCACAAGGCACTCCTCCTACCGGTTTAGTGCTCGCAGGAGCAGGGCAGCCATTGGAGGTCAGCGGGCTAGGCTTCCTGCTGCACCTACAAAACACACGCTGACGCGACCGCGCAGCGGACGCGCGCAGCGGGCACGCCTAAGGCAAGCCCGTCTGCGCCCGTCCGCGCTCGGCCTGGGCTTAGGGCATGCCCCCCTAGATCTATGAAGCCTTATTTACAGACATATTCGAGGGAGTCTCTTCTAGGGTGGGATCTGAGAGGTGGCAAGGTGAGCTGTCCCAAACTGTGGCCCGACATTATTTCGGCGGATCACGATACGCTATGCTCTAACTGCTCCCTACCCCTCCCTTGCATCACTGACTATCCTATTAAACGCTTGGTCAACCAGCCAGGTAGTTCACTCATACAAATTGAACTGGCTCCCATAAAATGTTTACTTCTTAATGCCAGGTCATTAAATAAGCACAGCATGGAATGCTCACTGCTCATAGAGCAGTATGATATTAAGCTGGCATTTATTACTGAGTCATGGACTGACGACACTTCAGGACCTGATATTGTCAAAGCATCTCCTCCAGATTTCCTCTGCCACACCCTGGATAGACCACATAGGAAGGGCGGAGGTCTGGCTGTGCTATATCACAATACATTAGTGCCCTCTTTTTCTTTAGCCTCCAATGCAGCTTGTGAAGCATTGTCGGTTAGTGTACGCATTTCCCCCCATGACACTTTTAGGGCTATCCTTCTCTATCGTCCTCCTGGCCCCAGAGGCGCGTTCCTAGATGCCATTGGTTCTCTCCTGGAGGAAGGACTTTGTGCTAAGTCCTTTACAGTTTTAGGGGATTTTAATTTCCATTTGGAGAACCCACTGATCCTGATAATATGAGGCTGAAACTAGTTATGAGTGGGGGGGATCTTGAGCAGCTGGTGGTCGGACCTACACATGTAGCAGGTCATACATTGGACAGAATTTTTACCAATAACTCCTGCCTTTCCTTCTCCGAGACCCTGCCTCTCACCTGGACTGATCATGCCGCCATCCTATTTGTTTTATCACGGACTCCTCACTATCAACCTAAACCAGAGTCCAGGGCCAAGCTAACTATCAGGGCCTGGAATAACGCCAACAGTCCCGCTTTAGGGAATCTCTTGAAAGACACAGCTCCCCTCCTTCCGGCTGGAGCAGAGGAGGCTGCGGCTGTTTACTCGGGATGGATTGACGCTGCATGCAGTAAACTTGTCCCGATTAAACGGTATTCCCCCAAGCGGGCCACCCCCTCAGCCCCCTGGTTCTCGGAGAACCTTCAAGAGCAAAAAACTGATTGTAAGAGGCTAGAACGAGCCTGGAGAAAAGGCTATAGTGCCAGTGACAAAGTGGCCTATAAAACCAGTCTCTCAGGGTACAAAAAATTACTCGTGGAAACTAAGAGGATTTATTTTTCTGAGCAGATTAATAAGGCACAATCCTCCTCCAAAGAGTTATTTAAAACGATAAATTTACTTACTATTCCTACTAGGCCAAATGTACATACTAGCCCTGAGCTATGTGAAAATCTTGCCTCTTTCTTTCGGCAAAAGGTTGATGTCATTTTTTCCTCCTTTAGTCATCAGCAATCAGGGGCTAAGGAGGCCTTAGACGAGGCAGAGCCTATTGTAAGTAAAGCTATATCTACTCTAGTTGAGTTTACACCACTAGAAACTCAAGAGGTTATCAAGCTCTTGATGGCGAGTAGATCTGGATCTCCCCTGGACCCCTGTCCAGTCTCGGTGATTAAACTTTTTCCCAAGATCATTGGCCCGGTTCTGACCTCTATGTTTAACTCTATTTTTGAGTCGGGCCACTTTCCCATAATGTGGAAACAGGCCTCCATTCTTCCTTTGATAAAAAAGCCTAAACTGGACCCTAGTGATCTGAACAGCTATAGACCTATCTCACGCCTCACATTGCCAGCCAAAATTATTGAGAAGGCCATGAACACCCAGCTCAGCACGTTTTTTCGCACTAACTGTTCATTGGATCCCACGCAGTTTGGCTTCCGTGCTGAACATAGCACAGAGTTAGCCTTGATTAAAGCATCAGAGGAAATAAGAGAGGCCTTGGACCAAGGAGGTGCTGCGATTCTGATCATGTTAGACCTCTCGGCGGCCTTCGATACGGTCCATCATGAAGTATTGATGGACCGGCTATCTACAGCAGGGGTTCAGGGCAGGGCCTGGAACCTTCTAAAATCATTTTTGACGGATAGAACCCAAAAGGTGGACCTAGGCAACAATAAGTCTAAGCCGTTCTCCTTTCCGTGCGGGGTGCCACAGGGCTCATCTCTTAGTCCCACGCTTTTTAATATATATGTGTCCCCATTGGCGGCCCTGATTGGATCCTTTGGGTTTCAGGTGACGTCTTATGCAGACGTCACTCAAATTGTGTTGTCCCTTCAGCCGGGCAAAGAAGCTGAGACCAGCCTGAGATGTCATGACTGCATGAAATCCGTTGCAGGCTGGATGGCATCCAATTGCCTAAAGCTCAATGCCGGTAAAACGGAGGTTTTGATATTTGGGAATAATGTCAACCTCTGGTCACCTGATTGGTGGCCAGAGGAAATGGGTATACCTCCAGCCCCCTCCACGAAAGCAAAGAACCTGGGTGTGGTGATGGATAATAAACTAACCTTTGGTGATCATGTTAGCGGGGTGGTCTCTACCAGCTTCTTTCTTCTCAGAAAGTTGAGAAAAAAAAAAAATTCCTCTTAAAGATAACTTTAGGACAGCAGTCACGGCGCTCTCGTCTTGTCACAACTGGACTATTGCAACGGTCTGTATTTGAGTTTACAAAAGAAACATCTTAATAGACTCCAGACTGTGCAAAATGCGGCAGCAAGACTGCTAACGGGCACTCCCAGGTTCGTCTCAGTGGGAAAGGGTCTTCGAGATCTCCACTGGCTTCCAGTGAAACAACGGGCACGGTTTAAAGCATTGTGCATGGTCTTTAAAGCCTTGGTGGGCAGTGGCCCAGTCTACCTGAGAAATCGACTACTCTGGTATGTTCCTGGAAGAATGTTACGTTCCTCGGAAGCAAAGCTAGTGACTATCCCCGAGTTAAGAAAGCCAGTTGGGGTGGCAGGAGTTTCATTTACTGTGCCGCCAGGGCTTGGAATGATCTTCCTGTGCATCTGAGAAAGGCCACAGATCTCCTTTCATTTAGGAAGGGGTTGAAAACCTGGCTTTTCTCTGTATAATCCTCCTCCTAGGACACCCACCAGGTAGTGCTTAGCGCCAGGACGCCTTTGGGCAGCAGCTGCGCTCTACAAGTTTCATTAACATTAACATTAACATTTATGAGGCTAGAGGTCAAAGCACACAATCACAAGTAATCAAATAAACAATAAGTAGCACAATATACGTTTGGCCCCAGGGGCGTCTCAAACCATATACTAAGTAAGTGGTATAAGAACCACGACTTAACTAGACACAAGGCCTAGAGCCTGTAGAATCGCTGGGACCCCAAGGAACCACCCAAGGCAGTGACACAGGGGACCCACGGAGGACGTGTGCAGTGTGAGAACACAGCCGCGAACTACCGTTAGCTTCTATGGGGAAAGTCGCGGTTAGAGTTTTAGAGTTTTAGGACACTTAGGAGTGGACAAGAAGCGAACCCTTTTGGACTTAGAGGTGTCTAGGGCCAACACCCACGGGAACACCGGAGTACTCGTGTTACCTCACCCAGGAAAGCCGGGTGCATAGGTGTCAAATGGTGTCAGGTCGCGCCGTCGTTTCCAATGGCAGAAGTCGAAGAAGTGCCGATGCCATGAAGAAGGAAAGTGTCCAAAGAGATCCAAGCCTGGATCAGAGATGAGAAGAACCTGAAAGCAGAGGGGACAGAGTCTGGGTCACTAGCCAGTGACCAGGGGCACGATAGACATGTGCCCACCGATGTTGGGTGCTTCAGGTGCGAAGAGGTGCAGCTTGACTCCGCAGCCACGAGGATCAGGAGGCATCGACGACAACCAGGAGCTGGATTCTAGTTGTCCCACAAAGGATGTCGAGTGCTGTGGTGTCAGTGCCCAGATTGGACCCAACAAGCCTTGGCAACGGCAACCCACGCAGGAAGGAGGAAGATGCAGCGGTGCAGACCAGCAAGGTCTGAGGGACTCACCACTTGGAGGGGAGTCAGGGCACGTCTCGATCAGCCAGGGAAGCCCAAGGAAATTCAAAGTAGCCTTCGCAGAGACCCACCAGTCAACGGACCAGGGTTTGCAAAGGAGCCTCGAGCGGAAATGCAAGAAGCGGGCTCACGGAACACTCGTGGAGTGTAGGCCCACAATATTTGGTGCAGATGGTGCTTGGGGTGGGGGCTGCAAGGATCCCAAAGCACAACTTCAAGAGATGTCAGGAAGTTGAAGCACTTAGCAGAGTGCACGGTGGTCAGGAGTTCTGGTTCCACACTACTCACGAGGGCTGGAGGTCTCAGCTTTGCTGGGGACTCGGGTCGGCCTTTGTGATGTTCGGAAATCCTCTTTCTGTGTCACAAGTACTTCGGAGTCCAGCGGGAGCTTCGGAGTTGCAGACCAGCAAAATGCTTTGTTGGTGCTTGCCAAGCAGGGGAGTCACTCCTTGACCCCAAGTGAGATTCTTCAGTCTTCTAGTCGTGATAGAAAGTCGAAGGTTAAGGATTCAGCTACAGAGTTTCGTCCAGGGATATCTAAAGTCCTGTTGCCAGGGTTCCCTTACTTATACTAAGAAAAGGGGTTAGACTAACTCTGGGGACCCACCTATGGGAGGGTTTGGAAAGAGGGGTGGCTACACCCATTTCCTTTGTCCAGTTTCATGCCAGAGCAGGGGCTGAGTGCCCCTGCAACCGGTTTGAACTGGGTTATGCACAGGGACACCAAATGTGCCCCTAGTGCAGGACTTCAAAGCACTCTTGGAGTGCACCCACCCAGCCCCAATACACTAAAGCCTGTCTGGGAGGTGGTCACACCTCCCTGTGACAGGAAACCTATTGTCCAGGCCTCCCCTGCCGGAGTTTCGGTCAGCAGCAGGAGGCCAGACTCGTGTCTGTGGCTGCAGCATCGATTTTGTGATGCCAGGGCTCTGTTAGGTTTCTACCGGGTAGATTGGTGCAGTCATGTCTTTCCCTCTAGAAGGGTGGGATCATACTCCCACACCAGTTACTGGTGTGGGGGTATGATTCCAAGGTGTTTGACACCAAACACGACATGTTTCCGTGCAGCCAGTCCAAAGTTAGCATTTACCGTTTAAGATATAATACGCTTAAGAGTATATGGTCAGGCTGCACCACTGACAACCCCAGCAAATAAATTCCGAAGGCTGCAGAGGGGCTCTGCTCATGCAGGGGCACCCTCTCACATAAAACCAAGCACCCTGCCTTCAGGATCGATAAGGCCTGCCATAGGGATGACTTATAGGTTTCTATGTGCAGTGATAGGTGAGATATAGTGAACCTATACCTCTGTAAGGGGTGCATGCACCACCTTACCCAGGCTGTAGTAGAAGACCTGTGGTGTCAGTTTAGATAGCTTCCCAGGGGTGGCACAATACATGCTGCAGCCCCTGGTAGGCCTCTGGGGTCCCTATGCCCTGGGTACATAGTGTACAATATACTAGGGACTCTTAAGGGTACATGAACACAAATGGGGCTGTCCCTAGTTGGGATTCCTACAGGGTTTCTAGAGATGCATGTCCAGTGGGGGCATCTCACAAAAGTGAAGGACTGGCCTCACACACCACCTGGTGTCATGCTTCATCATAGGCCGTCCTCGCCCTCTAAAAACTCCGTTTGATAGAGGGCGGGCATACACCTGGCAACAGGGATGCACTTCTAAAACTAAGTGGTGGCCCGTGAAATGGTGAAAAGTGATCTAAAAACCATTACATTTGTCATTAAACTAATTTAATTAAAGGAACAAACGTATGGTATTAGTAAAGAAATGGGCGGTGATTTGGGAACTCATTATCCCTTCACCGTGCTAAAATTGGTCAACATGTTTCTGCTTTAAGGTCCCCGAAGGCTACATAGCATTCTTCAGGACCAAATGATGGTAATGGGCTCCGCCTTTTACACAAGGTGTATAAAGGATCTACCACTAAAAGACCGGGGTTGTAAGGATCAATCACCCCATAAGTGTAGTACTAAATGCGAGAATATCTGTAGGAAAACGGGGGACAAAAACACATACATACCGAAGGTGTAAGTATCATGGTTGCAAAATTGCTTTACATACATCACCACACTTGAAGCACGCATGGTGGTATCTAAGTGAAACATGTGTCATTCATACGTGTCAACACTTATAATGAGCAAAAAAACATGTCTCTCGCCGCTTACCCTAGAACACTATCCTACTTACTCCATGGGAGGTCGAGGGTGGAAGAGCCTACTGTGACATTCTGAAAAGAGAGAGACACATAGAATCATAGCCTAGTACTGGCAAATTAGGACTATGATAGGGAGACAAACGTGCCCATACTGGCACGTAATTCTAAAAAGAGGTGCATTCCTTGTTGGAGGGGTGGAATTGCACCAAAAGCGTAAAGATCCGCTCTTTCATTCATCCAAAACACACACATTCTCTTACTGTCATCTTCAGCGCTTCCAGCCGTTCCGCCTATAGTCGTCTTCTTCGCCGCCCCGCCAGTGAATAATGGTAAGAGGGAAGTGGGTTTTTATACTCTCGTACTTTGTCCAATTGCCCAGTGATTGTTAGGCAATTGGTAACACCTGAACAAGATCCGGTGTATAGCTGGAGAGGTGCCTGGTTGCCTGTTTCAGGGCATAATCTTGTGTGCCGTCTTTTCCCTGAAAGGTAGTGTCTGCGGTCTACGGGGAGAGAGAGCGCGTGCGTGTGTATGCCTACGGAGCTCTCCTCCCTGTGTCAGAGTAGGCATGTGATTCTCCTCTCGCGCATGCGTACTAAGTATGAGGGCGCATGCATGTAGTGGCTGGGTTGTATGCCGCATGCGCATAGCTATAAACCCAACTCTGGTTATACGGGGAAGTTATTGAGGTGCACCACAGGAGTCCTATTGTTGCCGCATTCTATGGCAATTAGTCCAGCAAACAGGATGTTAGCTACTAGTGTTTTTCGTGGTATAAAAACACAGACCAAAATCGAAGGATCGACGGGCACCAGTTGATATCCGCCTGAAGCGTACATCCCTGGCAGTAACTGCATTAAAGTTGACCCAAAATGTCACCCTCCATCGTGCCTTTGATGGAGTTTGTTGTTACTACCAGTAAAGTATCTATATAAATTTAGACTATCAGTGCGGTGTCCATTTACATTTCGGCATGTGTGTCTGGCATGTATGTTGGGTGCATATATATAAAAATAAGGTGTGTGTTTGGTTCAGGTCTTGAGTCATTATCGTGCATCTCTGTTACCTAGCATGAGGTTACCATTATTTGAATATAGTCCTGTGTTTTGGGTCACTGCGCTAGTTGTAGCCATGGGATTTCATCGTTGAGTCCTGTATCCCATGTGCGTAACCGGTGCACCCAGCGCTGTTCCCTGATGTGCAGTTGTCTGCTGGTGTCTGTTTTCTGTTTCCTCATCACCTCCAGGACCATCCAGCGAAGTTCTGCTTCAGTGTGGTTCGCATCTAAGAAATGTTTTGTCAATCTGGTGTTAGATTTTTTACAACGGATTGTGCTGCGGTGTTCACTAATCCGTGTTTTGACTTTCCTTGTCATCATACCAACGTACTTCAGATTGCGCGAGAGGAGAATCACACGCCTACTCTGACACAGGGAGGAGAGCTGCGTAGGCATACACACACACGCGCTCTCTCTCCCCGTAGACCGCAGACACTACCTTTCAGGGAAAAGACGGCACACAAGATTACGCCCTGAAACAGGTAACCAGGCACCTCTCCAGCTATACAGCGGATCTTGTTCAGGTGTTACCAATTGCCTAACAATCACTGGGCAATTGGACAAAGTACGAGAGTATAAAAACCCACTCCCCTCTTACCATTATTCACCGGCGGGGAGGCGAAGCAGACGACTATAGGCGGAACGGCTGGAAGCGCTGAAGATGACAGTAAGAGAATGTGTGTTTTGGATGAATGAAAGAGCGGATCTTTATGCTTTTGGTGCAATTCCACCCCTCCAACAAGGAATGCACTTTCTTTAGAATTACGTGCCAGTATGGGCACGTTTGTCTCACTATCATAGTCCTAATTTGCCAGTACTAGGCTATGATTCTATGTGTCTCTCTTTTCAGAATGTCACAGTAGGCTCTTCCACCCTCGACCTCCCATGGAGTAAGTAGGATAGTAGTTGTAGGGTAAGCGGCGAGAGACATGTTTTTCGCTCATTATAAGTGTTGACACCTATGAATGACACGTGTTTCACTTAGATACCACCATGCGTGCTTCAAGTGTGGTGATGTATGTAAAGCAATTTTGCAACCATGATACTTTACACCTTCGGTATGTATGTGTTTTTGTCCCCTTTTTCCTACAGATATTCTCGCATTTAGTACTACACTTACGGGGTGATTGATCCTTACAACCCCGGTCTTTTAGTGGTAGATCCTTTATACACCTTGTGTAAAAAGGCGGAGCCCATTACCATCATTTGGTCCTGAAGAATGCTATGTACCCTTTGGGGACCTTAAAGCAGAAACATGTTGACCAATTTTAGCACGGTGAAG
Source organism: Calotriton arnoldi (assembly GCA_963921515.1). NCBI lineage: Eukaryota > Metazoa > Chordata > Amphibia > Caudata > Salamandridae > Calotriton > Calotriton arnoldi. The sequence goes on along the minus strand of CAWUFW010020333.1, from coordinate 36,155 downwards.
GGATAATGAGTTCCCAAATCACCGCCCATTTCTTTAATACCATACGTTTGTTCCTTTAATTAAATTAGTTTAATGACAAATGTAATGGTTTTTAGATCACTTTTCACCATTTCACGGGCCACCACTTAGTTTTAGAAGTGCATCCCTGTTGCCAGGTATGCTCCGCCCTCTATCAAACGGAGTTTTTAGAGGGCGAGGACGGCCTATGATGAAGCATGACACCAGGTGGTTTGTGAGGCCAGTCCTTCACTTTTTGTGAGATGCCCCCACTGGACATGCATCTCTAGAAACCCTGTAGGAATCCCAACTAGGGACAGCCCCATTTGTGTTCATATATCGTATTGGAGGCTGGCTAGTCCCTAGGCCCTGTGCCTCTAGTTCCCATCCCTAGTCAACTACTAGGGCTAGTGTGTGTGACTTTCCGTACAGCCTTTTGGCTGTGGGAACATCTTTAGGGCAAAACTGTGGTCATATATGACTGGGGGACCGGTTAATCAATATACCGGCCCCATAGAAAACATTAGAGGAGAGGGTGTCATAACTGATTTCACCCACATCGCAATACCCTAGTACTATAAAATGGATACCGAACTGGCGTTCGATGAGAGTACATATGCGGAGATACTAAGAACACCGTCCCTTCTAGCTGAAGCGGTGGTGGCACAAACTGTAAAGAACTCTGATGAGTGGGAAGCACTGTCAGTAAAAAAGAAGGAACAGATCCGTACGGCCCTGCATGGGGCTTTTATGACGGAGTATCTAAGAAAGAACGCAGCACCACGAGGACTCGTGGTTACCAACGAGCCCAGGTTGTTCCTAAACAACAAAGAATTCAGGATCAACTGGTCAAGCATCGCTTGGAAGTGCACCAAGGATTGGTTGGTGTTAATCATCAATACAGCTAGACAATTAGCGGATACCCTAATGGTCGAAATACAACAGAGTGAGAGCAAGTTGAAAACTACAGTTCATCACACTGTTTATAAAAAGAGACTTGAGGAAATAAACAATGATCATTCAGCATACAGAGAATATCTCACACAATCTAAAATTACCAAACTACAGAAGGATGTGCAAAAGTTCAGTCGGGAAACAGTATATCCCTACACTACCGACGAGTACTATGAGAATCCTCCACAACAACAGGCCCAAAGACGGCAACAAGGCTTCAGACCTACTCCCCAAAACTGGACCTTCAGCTCGGGTGAGGAGAGAAGTGACAGTAGCAGTGATGAGAGCACCGGAGGACAACACGTCAGAAGACATCAGAACCCCCAACAGTCGATGTTTACCCCACCCATGCACCCTTTTGGTTTTTGGCCACAACAATTCTACCAACCCGGGTTTGGTTTCCACAGGGCCCGCAGCCTTTTTTATCCAGGGGCCAAGGAAGGGAAGGGGCAGACAAAAACCAAGAAGAACTCCCAGAGTACAATGGGAGAACCAACCCACTACCAGCGGAGGAGCAGTCACACGGAGCAGGGGCGGCGTTCCAACAATGAACAAGGAATGACGAATATCGTGAACCTAAGTGATTATACAATCAGCAAAGATGAAGAAGCCGTGCTCGCAAAAGGCCTGGGTTTTGTCCCTACACCGAACAATGACCCTTTTTCACTTAACACCGAACTGGCACAGTTCTTCCAGAAAATCAAGCTAAGAGATTTCTTTGGCGAAGCACAAGGAGCAGATGACGGAAAGTCAAACACAGGCCTACGGAAGAAGTCCACATTTACTCCACCAACCCAAAACACTTCTTGTAATGTCCTTGCATTTGAACAGGCAGTACTTAAAGAGATCGAAGCAATTGACTATAACAATACTAAGGGGTTCCAGAACCTGACTAAAGGGGAGAGGACGGCCCTCCAGCAACTCAAAAACAACCATGAGTTAGTAATAAAACCAGCTGACAAAGGTGGGGCAATAGTCCGAATGAACTACACTATGTACAGAGAAGAGTGCCTACGCCTTCTATCAGATACCACAAGCTACGAGATACATCAGAATGACCCCACAACGCGGATTATGAATAAGATCAGAAGCCTGGTCAGTGAGGGGATGACCTGTGACTCGATCACAAAACATGAAGCTGAGTACCTCATAAATACTGAACCGAGAATACCCAGGTTCTATACCCTCCCCAAAATCCACAAGAACAGGATGCCACCGCCAGGGAGACCAATAGTGTCGGGCATTGGCTCTGCATTAGAACCTCTATTGCAATTTTGCAATTGGTTCTTAAGACCCATCGTACAGAAGTCCCCGTCATACCTGAAGGACACGAAGGATGTCTTATGCCACCTGAGGGATTTGGAGACCAACATTGAAGAAGACTTGTTCATAACTATGGATATCGAAGCGCTCTACACGAGCATCCCCCAAAGACGCACCCTGAAGGTGGTGGAACAAATCCTCCTAAACCAAGAATGGTCTTACATAACACCGACACACTTCATCATGGAGTGTGCGGAGCTGGCCCTTACTGAAAACTTTTTCGAGTTCGAGGACGTACTATACCACCAGATCAAGGGCACGTCTATGGGCAGCACATTTGCGCCCAGTATGGCGTGCCTGTATGTCCATCAGTTTGAGGAAGATTACATTTTCAGTGTCCAACAACCCATTCACCCACCAGATAAAAACATGGAAGCGGTACATTGACGATATCTTCATCGTGTGGCATGGTACACCAGAGGAAGCCACGACTTTTGTAGAGTGGGTCAACAGCAGGGACAACCATCTCAATTTCACCCACACTATCGAGAAAAATCATGCTATATTCCTCGATCTGGACATCACCCTGACGACCGAGGGGATCTGCACTAAAGTGCACATTAAACCAACAGATAGGAACAGCCTATTACTATATGAAAGTTACCACCCGAGAGCCCTACGCCAGAAATTTACCAGTGGGACAGTTCCTTAGAGTACGGAGAACATTGCTCTGAACTAGAAACTTCTCCAAGAACAGGCGGGAACACCTGGAAACCAAACTTCTGGTGAGACATTATCCGAAACGAATGGTCAGGAGAGCCAAGAAAAGGGCCAGGAATAACAACCGGGAAGCTCTGTTGGACACCATACCGAAAGAGCAATCCTGAACGTATGGTATGTGTGACCACGTACACCCCTGCATCAAATAAAGTCCAGAGCATTATAAAGAAAAAATGGGCAATATTAAATAGTGGACAACGACAGTGGGAACCTCCACTCTTCGCTTTCAAAAGAAGCAGGAACTTGAGGGACGACCTTGTACACTCCAAAACTGCACACAAAGAGGACAGTGGCCAGACCACCCTCTGGAGCCAACCGAAACCAGTAGGCCATTTTCCATGTGGTAATTGCGTAGTGTTGCCAATTGACCACCACCACGTAAAGAAGTGGATATCGGCACAAACAACCCATGGAAACTTAAAAACTTCAGCAATTGCAACACTGAGAATGTGATCTACCTTCTGAACTGCCCGTGCAATCCGAAGGTACGTTGGTATGACGACAAGGAAAGTCAAAACACGGATTAGTGAACACTGCAGCACAATCCGTTTGTAAAAATCTAACACCAGATTGACAAAACATTTCTTAGATGCGAACCACACTGAAGCAGAACTTCGCTGGGTGGTCCTGGAGGTGATGAGGAAACAGAAAACAGACACCAGCAGACAACTGCACATCAGGGAACAGCGCTGGGTGCACCGGTTACGCACATGGGATACAGGACTCAATGATGAAATCCCATGGCTACAACTAGCGCAGTGACCCAAAACACAGGACTATATTCAAATAATGGTAACCTCATGCTAGGTAACAGAGATGCACGATAATGACTCAAGACCTGAACCAAACACACACCTTATTTTTATATATATGCACCCAACATACATGCCAGACACACATGCCGAAATGTAAATGGACACCGCACTGATAGTCTAAATTTATATAGATACTTTACTGGTAGTAACAACAAACTCCATCAAAGGCACGATGGAGGGTGACATTTTGGGTCAACTTTAATGCGTGTTACTGCCAGGGATGTACGCTTCAGGCGGATATCAACTGGTGCCCGTCGATCCTTCGTTTTTGGTCTGTGTTTTTATACCACGAAAAACACTAGTAGCTAACATCCTGTTTGCTGGACTAATTGCCATAGAGTAAGGCAACAATAGGACTCCTGTGGTGCCCCTCAATAACTTCCCCGTATAACCAGAGTTGGGTTTATAGCTATGCGCATGCGGCATACAACCCAGCCACTACATGCATGCGCCCTCATACTTAGTACGCATGCGCGAGAGGAGAATCACACGCCTACTCTGACACAGGGAGGAGAGCTGCATAGGCATACACACGCACGCGCTCTCTCTCCCCGTAGACCGCAGACACTACCTTTCAGGGAAAAGACGGCACACAAGATTACGCCCTGAAACAGGCAACCAGGCACCTCTCCAGCTATACACCGGATCTTGTTCAGGTGTTACCAATTGCCTAACAATCACTGGGCAATTGGACAAAGTACGAGAGTATAAAAACCCACTCCCCTCTTACCATTATTCACCGGCGGGGAGGCGGAGCAGACGACTATAGGCGGAACGGCTGGAAGCGCTGAAGATGACAGTAAGAGAATGTGTGTGTTTTGATGAATGAAAGAGCGGATCTTTACGCTTTTGGTGCAATTCCACCCCTCCAACAAGGAATGCACCTCTTTTAGAATTACGTGCCAGTATGGGCACGTTTGTCTCCCTATCATAGTCCTAATTTGCCAGTACTAGGCTATGATTCTATGTGCTCTCTCTTTCAGAATGTCACAGTAGGCTCTTTCCACCCTCGACCTCCCATGGAGTAAGTAGGATAGTGTTCTAGGGTAAGCGGCGAGAGGCATGTTTTTTCGCTCATTATAAGTGTTGACACGTATGAATGACACGTGTTTCACTTAGATACCACCATGCGTGCTTCAAGAGTGGTGATGTATGTAAAGCAATTTTGCAACCATTATACTTTACACCTTCGGGTATGTATGTGTTTTTTGTCCCCCTTTTCCTACAGATATTCTCGCATTTAGTACTACACTTAGGGGTGATTGATCCTTACGACCCCCAGTCTTTTAGTGGTAGATCCTTTATACACCTTGTGTAAAAAGGCAGAGCCCATTACCATCATTTGGTCCTGAAGAATGCTATGTACCCTTCGGGGACCTTAAAGCAGAAACATGTTGGACCAATTCTTAGGCACGGTGAAGGGATGAGTTCCCAAATCACCGCCCATTTCTTTTAATACCATACGTTTGTTCCTTTTAATTAAATTAGTTTAATGACACATGTAATGGTTTTTAGATCACTTTTCACCATTTCACGGGCCACCACTTAGTTTTAGAAGTGCATCCCTGTTGCCAGGTGTATGCCCGCCCTCTATCAAACGGAGTTTTTAGAGGGCGAGGACGGCCTATGATGAAGCATGACACCAGGTGGTGTGTGAGGCCAGTCCTTCACTTTTTGTGAGATGCCCCCACTGGACATGCATCTCTAGAAACCCTGTAGGAATCCCAACTAGGGACAGCCCCATTTGTGTTCATATATCGTATTGGAGGCTGGCTAGTCCTTAGGCCCTGTGCCTCTAGTTCCCATCAATAGTTAACTACTAGGGCTAGTGTGTGTGACTCTTAAGGGTATCCCAGAATCCAATCTGGAGTGTACCTAAGGTACAATCAAAGAGTAAGGGACCCCCTCTGAGAGCGAATAAGGTCTGGGAGTAAGAGGGGAACAGGACAGACCAATGGAACCAGAAAACACTCCCCTTAGACCTATATTTCTTTTTACAAAATATTAAATCTAGTATGGGTATAAGGAAAATCCAAACATCAGATATTTATAACATACCAACAACATCATTGTTTTTTATTGTTTAACCCCTTGACCGCGATCGGAATTCCGCTCGTGTGCTGGACATTCCGATCGCGGGTGGGGTCGTGACGAGCTCAGCTCGTCATGCGCACAGCGCTACCGCGCAGCATGACGAGCTGAGCTCGTCATGAGCACGGAAGGGGTTAAGATCATATTTATTCTTTTGATTAACTTCTTTTCTCCTTTTTTACCTATGCATTAAATATCATTTTTCTCAATAGATGCAAAAAACGTTTTTTTGTTTTTTTTAATAAAAATTGTAAATACATATAAACAATCATACGAAATAAAATGCAATTTTGTTGGTCCCCACAATGACAAATCTTCTTACAAAACATACATACCTCACAGACGTTCACACTCATACAAGACACTTATGCACATCTGGATTCAAAGGGAAACATAAGATATAATTCATTTCCACCAAGATGAAAAAAACAATAATAAGGTCTGGACACACGAGGTCGATGCGCGTTTCGGTGGGTTAACACAAATGTGAACCACCTTCCTCAGGACCTTGTCCAAAACGGGCACAGTATCACACCGACAAATACACAAGGGGAACAAGTTTCCTATATTGGAGTTCCAATATCCAAGACGGGAACAACAGGGTCTTTTATCGAGATGAGTAACCACTATACCTTATTTTTGAGTGTTAGAATATATGTGTGACCTTCCACGTATTTTCTATAGGTAATAGCAGGACCATAGCAAGGATAAAATTCACAAATTGTTATAATGATATATGTAACTGGATCTGCTATTTTCTATATATTATGAGGTTATTAGCTGGAAAACGTAGTCATGCACCATAGGGGGGGACAACCCCACAAGGTGGACAAGATATTCAGTGAATGAAGCCAGTAATATCAATTCCCAAAATTTGACGATAAGGTCCTTCAAAGTGCTCCGCGTCCCTCAACAAATGCAGGTACATGCAATGAATTTAGAGTGAATACAGATAGGCTGGGGTCCTGATTAGCAGGATCCCAGCCAGGCTAGGTCGAAAAACAGGGTTAAATCCGCAAAAAGTGGGGGTGACCATAAGAGGCAGATCCTACTCTCCTACACTTTCTGTACCTCACTTGCTTCTTTCAGCATTCCTCTTGCCTATTTTTGCAACCCTTTTTTTTCTCTTTCTGTACCTCTCTTGCGTCTTTCTGCACCCCTGTTCCCTCTTTCTGCATCTTTCCTGCCTGTTTCTGCACCTCTCTTGCCTCTTTCTGCACCTTTCCTGCCTGTTTCAGCACCTCTCTTGCGTCTTTCTGTATCCCTTTTCCCTCTTTTTGCACCTCACTTGCTTCTTTCTGCACCTCTCTTGACTCTTTCTGCACCTCACTTGCCTCTTTCTCCACATCTCTTGCTTCTTTCCAAACCTCTGTTGCTTCTTTCTGCACTTCTCTTGTCTCTTTCTGCACCCTTCGTGCCTCTTTATGCACCTCTCTTGCCAATTTCTGCATCTCTCCTACCACTTTCTGCACCCCTCCTACCTCTTTTTGCACCTCTGTTTGTTGTTTTAGCATACCTTTTGCCTGTTTCTCCAACTCTCTTGCCTCTTTCTGCAGTTTGCTTGCCTACTTCTGTACCTCACTTGCCTCTTTCTGCACTTGTATTGCCTCTTTATGCACCTCTCTTGCCTCTTTCTGAACCTCACTCTCTTCTTTCTGTACCTATCTTCCATGGTTCTCTACCTCGCTTGCCTCTGTCTGCACACCTGTTCCCTCTTTCTGCACCCCTTTTGCTTGTTTCTGAAACTCTCTTGCCTCTTTCTGCAGTTCTCTTGCCTCCTTCTGCACCTCACTTGCCTCCTTCTGCACCTCTATTGTTTCTTTCTGCACCTCTGTTGATTCTTTCTGGACCCTTCTTCCCTTTTTTGCATCCCTCTTGCCTCTTTCTGCTGTTCTCTTGTCATTTTCTGCACTTCTCTTGCCTCTTTCTGCACCTCACTTGCCTCTTTCTGCACTACTCTTGCTTCTTTCTACATCTCTGTTGTTTCTTTTAGAAATTCTCTTGCCTCTTTCTGCACTTCTCTTGCTTGTTTCTGCACCTCTCTTGCATCTTTTTGCACCTTTGTTGCCTTTTTCTGCACCTCTGTTGCTTCTTTCTGCACTCCTCTTGCCTATTTTTGCACCCCTTTTTTCTCTTTCTGTACCTCTATTGTGTTTTTCTGCACCCCTGTTCCCTTTTTCTGCACCTTTCCTGCCTGTTTCTGCACCTTTCTTGCCTCTTTCTGCACCTTTCCTGCCTCTTTCTGCACCTCTCTTGCGTCTTTCTGTACCCCTGTTCCCTCTTTTTGCACCTCACTTGCTTCTTTTTGCACCTCTCTTGCCTCTTTCTGCACTTCTCTTGCATGCTTCTGCACCCCTCTTGCTTCTTTCTGTACATCTGTTGCTTCTTTCTGCACTTCTCTTGACTCTTTCTGCACCCATTGCGCCTCTTTCCGCACCTCTCTTGCCAATTTCTGCATCTCTCCTACCTCTTTCTGCACCCCTCCTACCTCTTTTTGCACCTCTGTTTGTTGTTTCAGCATCCCTTTCGCCTGTTTCTCCAACTCTCTTGCCTCTTTCTGATGATTTCTTGCCTCCTTCTGCACCTCACTTGCCTCTTTCTGCACCTCTCTTGCTTCTTTCTGCACCTCTGTTGATTCTTTCTGCACCCTTCTTCCCCTTTTTGCATCCCTCTTGCCTCTTTCTGCTGTTCTCTTGTCATTTTCTGCACCTCACTTGCCTCTTTCTGCACTACTCTTGCTTCTTTTTACATCTCTGTTGTTTCTTTTAGAAATTCTCTTGCCTCTTTCTGCACTTCTCTTGCTTGTGTCTGCACCTCCCTTGCATCTTTCTGCACCTTTGTGGCCTCTTTCTGCACCTCACTTGCTTCTGTCTGCAATTCTCTTGCCTATATTTGCACCCCATCTTTTCTCTTTCTGTACCTCTCTTGCTTATTTCTGCACCCCTGTTCCCTCTTTTTGCACCTTTCCTGCCTGTTTCTGCAACTCTCTTGCCTCTTTCTGTACCATTCCTGCCCTTTTCTGCACCTCTCTTGTGTCTTTATGTACCCCTGTTCCCTCTTTTTGCACCTCACTTCCTTCTTTCTGCACCTCTCTTGCCTCTTTATGCACCTCACTTGCCTCTTTCTGCTCATCTCTTGCTACTTTCCAAACCTCTGATGCTTCTTTCAGCAATTCTCTTGCCTCTTTCTGCACTTCTCTTGCATGTTTCTGTACCTCTCTTGCTTCTTTCTGCACCTCACTTGCCACTTTCTGCCCCCCTCTTGCCTATTTTTGTACCCCTTTTTTCTCTTTCTGCACCTCTCTTGCGTCTTTCTGCACCCTGTTCCCTCTTTTTGCTTTTTTCCTGTTGTTTCTGCACCCCTATTCCCTCTTTCTGCACCTTTCCTGCCTGTTTCTGCACCTTTCCTGCCTGTTTCTGCACCCCTCTTCCCTCTTTATGCACCTCTCTTGCCTCTGTCTGCACACATGTTCCCTCTTTCTGCACCACTTTTGCCAGTTTCTGCAGTTCTCTTGCCTCCTTCTGCACCTCACTAGCCTCTTTTTGCACCCTGTTTCCCTTTCTGCACCTTTCCTACTCTTTTGCCTCTTTCTGTACCTCTGTTGCTTCTTTCTGTACTTCTCTTGGTCTTTCTGTACCCTTCATGCCTCTTTCAGCATCTCTATTGCTTCTTTCTACACTTCTCTTCCTTCTTTCTGCACCTCCCCTGCCTCTTTCTGTACTTTTCATGCCTCATTGTGCACCTCTCCTACTTATTTCTGCACCTCTCTTGCCTCTTTTTGCACCTTTGTTGATTCTTTCTGCACTGCTCTTGCTTCTTTATGCACCTCTTTTGCAAATTTCAGCATTCCTCTTGCATCTTTCTGTACCCCTCTTCCCTCTTTCTGCATCTCTCTTGCCTCTGTCTGCACACCTGTGCCCTCTTCCTGTCCCCCTTTTGGATTTTTCTGCACCTCACTTGCCTCTTTCTGCACTTATATTGCCTATTTCTGCACCTCTATTGCTTCTTTCTGCACCCCTGTTCTCTTTCTGCACCCCTGTTGTCTCTTTCTGCAGTCATCTTCCCTCTTTCTGCACATCTCTTGCTTCTTTCTGCACTTCCCTTGCTTCTTTCTACACCCTTCTTCCCTTTTTTTCATACCTCTTGACTCTTTCTGCTGTTTTCTTGCCATTTTCTGTACCTCTCTTGCCTCTTTCTGCACCTCACTTACCTCTTTCTGCACTTCTCTTGCTTCTTTCCACACAGCTGTTGCTTCTTTTAGCAATTCTCTTGCCTGTTTCTGCACTTCTCTTGCTTGTTTCTGCACCTCTCTTGCTTCTTTCTGCACCTCTGTTGCCTCTTTCTGCACCTCACTTGCTTCTTTCTGCACCCCTCTTGCCTCTTTTGCACCCTTTTTTCTCTATCTGCATCTCTCTTGAGTCTTTCTGAACCCCTGTTCCCTCTTTCTGCATCTTTCCTGCCTGTTTCTGCAACTTCCTTGCCTCTGTCTGTATCTCTGTTGCTTCTTTCTGCACTTCACTTGGTCTTTCTGCACCCATTGCGCCTCTTTCAGCACCTTTGTTGCTTTTTCTGCACTTTTCTTTCTTCTTTCTGCACTCCTCCTGCCTCTTTCTGTACTTGTCTTGCCTCTTTGTGCACCTCTCCTACTTTTTTCTGCACCCCTCTTGCCTCTTTTTGCACCTCTCTTGCTTCCTTCTGCACCTCACTTGCCTCTTTCAGAACCTCTGTTGCTTTTTTCTGCAGATCTCTTGCCCCTTTCTACACCTCACTTGCCTCTTTCAACATCTCTGTTGCTTTTTCTACAGATCTCTTGCCCCTTTCTGTACCTCACTTGCTTCTTTCTGCTCTTCACTTGCTTCTTTCTGCTCTTCACTTGCTTCTTTCTGCAACTCTCTTGCCTTTTTAGGCACCTCTGTTGCTTCTTTCTGTACTTTTCTTTCCTCTTTCTGCATCTCTGACTTAGAGGTAGTTTTAATCCTGCTGCCCTATTATGTACTAAGGCCTTACAAGGGAGGTAATACCAGTCACAGGGGTACCCCAACCCATAGTGTACCCTAGTGTATGTAGGTGTTTTCACTGTATTCTCAGTGTCTTTCAGCATAGCACTGGCTCCGGGCCTGATTAGTCAGAGTCAGTTACCACCAGTACCAGACAGCAAAATGTTGGGGGCACAGGATGACTTTGCAACAAGGCCTCTTTTTGCACCTCAGTTGGTTCTTTCTGCATATCTCTTGCTTCTTTCTGCACTTTTCTTCGTCTTTCTGGACTTCTGTTGCTTCTTGCTGCGTTTCTCCTGATCCTTTCTGTGCCTTTCTTCTTCTTTCTGCACATGTCCTACCTCTGTAGGCATAGTTAGAAATTAGCATTTAAAAAACCTTAGAAATTCACTGATAAAACCATAGGTTTCAGGGACATTATAGTTAGAAATTAGCATTTACAAAAACCTTTTGAAATTTACTGAAATAACCATAGGTTTCAGGGATCTTATAGTTAGAAATTAGCATTTAAAAACCTTTGAAATTCACTAAAAAAACATAGGTTTCAGGGACGATATAGTTAGAAATTAGCTTTTAAAAAACCTTTGAAATTCACTGATAATACCACAGTTTTCAGGGATGTTATAGTTAGAAATTAGCATTTAAAAAACCCTAGAAATTCATTTAAAAAACCACAGGATTCAGGGACGTTATAGTTAGTTGGACTTTTCACTCGTACAAAACCAGAAAAATTCGGCCGTTATAGTTAGTTAAGCTAACTATAACTTGCGCCCCCACAATGCACTGCTGATGACGTCAAATATTACATCATTCATGACATGGTCAGTGACATCACTGATGACATCACTGATGACATCTCAAATGATATCACTGATGAGATCATCCAATGACTGTGGGTTTCTGTAAAGTTTAAATATTTTTTGGAACAAACATCAGAATCGAAATAAATAGTAGCCAGAAATGTTAATTAAAAATCAAAATATATAAATCAAATATGTAATTTAAAAAAATGGACTATGAATTACAAGAATGACACTATAGATGAGACTTACTCAGGAACAATGGGTGTCCACATAATGGATAATGACAATATTGGTCAGAATTATTTAAAGAGACATTTGTGATCTGGAAGAAAATACAAGTCCCACAATGCCTCATAATGGGCTAAAGTGGCCAAACTATAAAGTTGCAAAGAGAGGATGGACTCAGGCAAACTGTGAGAAAGACCATTTCTTGGTCGAAACATCGGTGATGGTGCTGGCGGAGATTGTGCTCTAAATAAAGCAAGCAGTTACTGAGACTACTGGAGTGCAGTGGATTCTTTGCTTGAAAATTATTTATGAGGTATTGTCCGACCTCGAGACCTGGCACCTGCTGTGAAAAGAGCACGCCGTTTTGGACTTTTTGGTGAAAAGAAATATATATATGTATATGTATATATATAATAAAATTATAAATATTAAATATATTAACTAATAAAATGAATTAAAAAATAAATAGATTAGATTTAATATACATCTTAAATAATATAAAAAAATAAACTTAATTAAAAAAAGTTAAAACAATTATATAATCATATATATATATATATGTATATATATATATATATATATATAAATATATATATATATATATATATATATATATATATATATATATATATATATATACATACTCTAAAACTATTAATAAACTAATAAACCATTAATTTGAATGTATTTTATCATTTAAAAATTATATGAAATTATACCCATAACATAGAATTTATTGAAACAAAACCATTATATTATAAATTAAGACAATAATCTATTTAAAAATCTTTAAACTTAAGTTTCCCACTCAAGTCAGTGCAACAGTAGGGAAAGTGTTGGATAGCGAAGGGGTATAAATTACTATTTCCACTGTAGTGAGTGCAACAGTAGGGAAAGTGTTGGATAGTTGAGGGATAAGATTTAATATTCCCACTCCAGTCAATGAAACAGTAGGGAAAATATTGGATAGTGGAGGGGTAAAATGTACTATTCCCACTCCAGTGAGTACAACAGTAGGGACAATGTTGAATAGCAGAGGGGTAAAACATTACTATTCCCTCTCCAGTGAGCTCAACAGTAGGGAAAGTGTTGGATAGCAGAGGGGTAAAATTTACTTTTCCCACTCCAGTGAGGGCAACAGTAGGGAAAGTGTTGGATAGTGGAGGGATAAAATGTACTATTCCCACTACAGTCTGTAAAACAGTAGGGATTGGCAAGCAGAATCAGTGATTTATAAAAGTAGAGCGTGCCCCAAAAAAGGGGAGAAAATCTGGTCAGCATGGCAGACATATCATGGACTCTAAGAGTGAAGAGGGGAACAAATGTATTTATTATTAAGGTGGACTTAGACTTGTCAATGGAAATAGATAATTCAACTGTAAACAAGATCAATGATGCCTTATTACTGCTCTTTGTTTGTACAACAATTGTGTGGATTAATAAAAAGAGTTACAAAAAAGAAACAGTAGGAAAAATATTGAATTGCGGAGAGGGGAGGGGTTAAAATTAGTATTCCCACTCCAGTCTGTTCTAAATTAAAAACAAACAAAATATCAACAACAACACAATACTAGTTAAAAATAATACAAAATGTATATATATATGTTAAAAATGTAAGTACAAACAGATTTAATATTAAATCTTAAAAAGAATACAAACATATTATAATGTTAAACACATATGACAAATGCCTACAAATATTATATTAAATAAAATACTAAAATAATGATCAAACAAATAAATGTTTTTTATTAGAAATTATTTAGAAACAAAAACATTAATTATTACATACATCTTTTTTATTTCATACCCTATAACACCACACAATTCAAAACCTGCATCTAAATTAAGAAAATAAATGTACTCCCATAATTAACATAATTAATTATCAGTTAAAGCAATATTATTAATTAAAAACAAATTAAGACTCATACAAATTAGTTAAATGTCCACCCTTTATCCCTATAATCCCCACAACCCACCTCTAAAATAAACTGTAAAAAAATCAATTACACAATTAAATTACATTTTCAATGAAAACAACTAGTAGTATCTAACAACGAATTATAAAGTAAGTAAAATGAATTTACTCCCAATCCTATACCCCTATAAAACCAAAACTCCCACAAAAATAAACAATTACCCTAATTAATTATTCATTAATTAATTAATATGAATGATCAACTAATTATTAATTAATTAAACATAAATTACTTCCCACCCTTTACACCTATAATCTACACAACCCACAACTAAAATATATTACACAATGTCCATATTTAATTTTCAATTAATTAATTAATTAATTATTAATTAACAACTAATTATTAATTAAACATAAATTCTAATACTTCCTTATTCTTTCTTTCTACTGTTTCCTCTCTTTAGTTTATTTGACTTTTCTCGCTCATTATTGACTTTCTTTTCTTTTCTATATTAAAGAAGCCTATAAAATATGTTATTAACAATAAAGTGCCTATTTGTTGTAAACAATAGTTGTAAACAATAGTTTTCACTCATCTGTGAAAAAGTTGCATGCAGTACTATGTTACAAAATCAAAAACAGAGACATAAAAGAGAGGTAAAATAAGAAGTGAGGATGTAGAAATAAAAACCTTCTTAGGGGTTCACTGATACATCTGGTCCTTAAGACCAACAAGGAAGAGATTGGCACAGAAGCTGTAATATCAAAAAACATGTTTTAATAACCTCAGATGAGGGAGATTGCATCTTACGGTACCCGCAGGCCACTGTAGGAGGCATTCTAATGAGTGCAGAGAACAGGGTCCTTATATATGTATTTGTTACATAGTCAGCATAAAATCAAGGGGAGGTCCTAGCACATACAAGCATGCTTATTGACTAATATGGGTATACAAAATTTGCTTGCTCCACAAAGTGGGAGGGGAGACTAAACTGCTTACATGAGTAAGAATAGCTTGACAGTTCTATACTAGGAGCAGGTGCATTCTACCAGCTAGGCCTCTCTGAGCATGTGCAAGACTCTGGAAGAGGGAGAAAGCACATGGCGAGCACATGGCTAACTAAAATGGCTGCCAAGTACAAAATGGCTTTCAGCTCATGCTAACAGCGATTCCTGCAATCTTTAACAGACGATCCTTTTAGCATGATCTAAAGACATTCCCATGATCTAGTAGAGACATAGAAAATATTTTGCACATTTTCTTCTCATAAATTCATCAACATCCTATGCTAGGTGGGCATTTACATTCTAAACATTTCATTAAGCAGGTATATATAAGGTATAAGCAGGAGTACAAAGTGAACAGAGCATTGGGTCATACAGGTAGCAAGAGAGAATAATGACTATTATCTCAAACAGAAATCTCAATATTTTCCAATGATAAGTAATGCAAATGTCAGGGAAGTCAAAATAGATTATTACAAAAACAATCCTGGCTCCGGGGGACCAGGAGGACCACACAAGACCATAGGAATTAGGACAAGGAGCCGCAAAGGGCTGCTCCTCCTCAAAAATGGGACGACCAAAGGGGTACATTACTAACAAAAAAAAAAGAGTCCTTGGGAAATTGTAGTACAACCACCAGCCAGAGGGGAGTCTTCTCCCTGTGTCCGTTTTGAGCCTCACAGGCAGGCTCTTGTTGTTCCCACGGTGGAGCTGCACAACTCGCAACTCAAGAATCATGGAGAAGAAAAAGTCTTTCTTTCAGGATAGGGCAATCACCCCCCCCAGGGCAAATACCCTCAATAATCCTGTCCAGTGTCTCAGGCAGTGCACCAGTTTTCTTCACTTTAATCTAACAGGCACCAAGGGCATAGCACCTGTACCCTAAACTCAAGTCCTTCCCTAACTCCTGTATTTGCACCTCTGGCGCACTGCTCTTTTGTTGGGGCACAAATTGCATCCAGTATGCTCGGGCATCCCTTGATCAACAAACAAAGGCGTAGACTTGCATTCACTTTGGGACCAGGATTAAGAGGCCTGAAGCAACCCTTGTTTCAAAGGGGGTCACCTCAAGCAAAAGCCTCCTTGCCATCCTTGTCGTTCTGTGACTCTCTCAGCTGGGCATCAAAAACTGGATCCACACAAAGATGTCTCCATCCTGATTTGTAACCCCGTCTTTCGCCCAAGACAGTGGCAGGGGTACACACTTCTCGTCCCAGTGCTTCCGCCTTCACTGAGGTCCTAGTTGCCAGCAACGCCTATGCTGGTTCCTTTCACTTTGGCTTCAAACTGGAGTGACGCTGACTCCCAGGCTGGATCTGATGTCCGGGCCCCTCTGGCAATGGTTGTAAGGCAGCAAATATCTATTGGTGGACAGAACAAGAGGTCTTTAGACAAGGCACAGAAATAATCTAACAACAGAGAGGATAGTCTCAGAATACTTCCTTAGTCTTGGGGCGCCCCATACATTAGCAAGGCACCCAAGAACCACTTCATCTATCTGAGAGTAGAAAACCCTGGACCTATTGGCAAATATAAAAGGAACGTTTTGGTGAACTGACAAGAGTAATACATCACCCAATCCCAAACAGCCAAGGAAGTCTGTGTTCATTTACTAAATTCTGAGGAAAAAAGAAAAACAATACAGACATACTCCAAATACTTACATTGGTGTATTCCTATATTACTAATCTGAAGAACCCTCCAGAAAAAGGAAATGTTCTACACTTTTACTCATAGATTTTACATTACTTGTACAGGACTGCAGACACTTGTAAAATAATTTCTCTTACATGTTATGCTTAGGACCATGCTCTCATGTTATAGGTGCAGCAGGAAAATCTAAAACTGCTAATTTAACAGGGATTCTTATTGCAAAAAGAACTAAATTTCAACATAGTGAGTACATTTTCTCCAGCAGAACATGTTATGACAAACAAACTCCTATAAAACAATATTTTCCTTCAAAATGTTTGCTAAGGATCACATGAGCGTCTTTCCTGCATTGTACTTTTCACGATCTGGACTATGCAACATCATTTTCAAAAGGAAAAAAACCCTATCTCCAGCTCTAATAAGGGCTGTCAGCTTATTTACACAGACTAGCTAATAAAAGACTAGCAATGCCCTTGCAAAACTGTATAGAACATGAGAATAACATAAACAATAATAGTGTTGCCACCTGAGATTTTTGAACAGAAACCCCACTATACAATTTTCCTTAAAGATCAAATAAGGGAACATCAATCTGTTCTACTCATTCTTTCATACAGGATGGGCAGTAACATAGCTTATGTGTTTCATCTTTTTATTAATTCTAACAATTTTAAAACAGTATTACAGAATAGCCAATTGTAATTGTAATTGTAAGTAGCATTTATATAGCGCAGCTGTCACCCAACGGGCAACCTGGCGCTGGGATTACCTAAATCACTGTGCAGCTATAAAACTATGAATCATCATGCGCCAATCTCTCAAGGCTATTCTTTTGGAAAGAGCCTGGTTTTTAGCTTTTTCTAAACTGCAGTAAGTCATCAGTCTGTCTGAGTTCACTTGGTAGTTCATTCCATAGCCTTGCGGCTGTATAGCCAAATGATCTACCTCCTAGTCGGGTTTTCTTGACTCGTGGGGTACATACTAGGTGGGCTGCCGAGGAACGAAGACTTCTAGCTGGGGAGTACCAAGTAAACATTCTCTGTAATGGTTTAGGCCCCATTTTGTGTGCCGCCTTATGAACAATGCAAAGTGCCTTAACTGTCATATGGCCATTTCCTAGACAGCTTTAGACAGACTCAAAAAAAAAGTGAGAAAAAGAAGAGAGAAAACATAATTTTGCCTACCCTTAATTTGTAGAGGAGCTAGCCTCCTTCCCCCATTTTGACAGTAGGAAAACCTGAAACAGGTTTTACCTCTGTCAACACTTTCAACCCTATTTGTAGCAACTGGGCACAAACAAACTTGTAGGAGATATCTTAGAAAGTGGCTATTCTCTGATTCAGTCTAACACAATGCAAATTGAGTTAACTTTAAACCAATTTCTACAGCAATTGTACTAGATTAACATGAGGGCGCATGAATGCAAACTAAAATCCATTTCCTCCTTATCGTAGCCCCTACACAGTATTCTTTAAACTAAAACCATTATTTTATATACCTGGCAGATCAATGCTCAACTGAGGGTTGTTTTCCTTCGTTGCATATGACTGCGCAAAACGTGTGTTTGCCAAAAATAGGAAGCAAAGCTTCTCTTTCTCTCTTTGCGCTATCATCTCGTCTTTCAAAAACCTTTCGGAGGTCGAAGTGTCCAAGCAAACATTACCCTTCACCCTGCTAAGTTGCTAAATGCAGAACTCCGACCTTTGACCCGTTCAGCAGCTGCTCATTTTTGCGTGCAAGGCTTGCCATGCGGTTTTGTAATGCAAAGCAACTCTGGAGAATCACAGTGAAAATCAGTCCTGTCCGGTGTGTTTGCCAGCAATTTAAAGGTAGGATAATAAAGTCTGCTCTTCTGTATACTTATTTTCATTTGTGTACGGTGTGTGGTGGCTGTTTGTTCTATATTTGCATATGTATACTTTTATTGAAGCCTAAGAGCAGGTTAAAAACTGCCTTGAGTGGTAGAACTGCTTGTAAAATTGTGAATTTTAGCTCAATTTCGACTTTGGTGGTAGGGGCACTTAAAAATGAATATCCTACAATATTTTTGCATAATAGGAACCCCCAGAGTGTTCTCTAGATAGCTCAGGAATGGGAAATCAGAAATGTATAAGATATACCCTTATAAAAATAAGTTTTGTACGGCTGGGTAAAGTGACATTTCACATTTAAGTTCCCTTTTTTCGGTACAGCACTGCTTAAATTCAACTTTGATACTAGGAATTCACAGTATGATGATTAGGCTTTATAAAGATGAAAAAACGAATTTAAAGCATTTATTTTTAGCAATATATTTTTTCATATAATTAAATTGTATTTATTTTTTTAATCAAAACCAACCATTTTGATGATTCCACATTTGAAAAGCAAGCTTCATTCATAGCCTATCATATTTAAACGCATTCATTCATAACCCTAAGCACAGAAGCCTTACTTGAAACAGGAAAAGTCTGCGCCACTTTTTAAAGGACAGTTATTATTTAACATCAGAACCACAGAGGTACTTATGTAAAAAAGGCATTAAGAAAGGAAATCCCTACTTTCAATTTTGTTCTCTGTTATCCAAAATAATGAAACTGGTGTTTTTTTGAAACTTTTAAAATAATGCAGGCCTGTATACCAGTTTTACACTGACTTAAAATGTCGCTGACGCAGCATTCCTGTCTGTGGCCGTGAGCAGGAATAGCCATATGCTATTTATGCAGCTGTTGTTTGTCAGCAGGCGTCGAATTTTCACGCCTTTCTCAGGAAAAACCCCTTTATTATTTGAAATACCCTGACAGAGTTAAATCCCCATTTGCTGTGTCAAACAGTTTCTTTTCAGTTAGTCAGTTTAAACACAGCTGTCGGAAAGCTTTTTCTCGGGTGCTGAGAGAAAAGCATGTCACAGTCTATTTAAAAACTGAGGCATTTCAATGCAGTCAAATCTATCTTTCTATAATGTGTATTTAGTTCAGCAACGACCAAATTCACTCATATGATGTGCATGCCTTTTAATGTCTAATACAATGTATTTAAGGAAAAGGCTGTAACATGTATTTTAAGTCTATTGATTACAAAACACACAATTTCGTTTTTTTCTCTGTATGAGGCCTATTTTAATCCTATTGAATACGAATTCTAATTTTATGTTTAGCATTGTGGCAATTTGCACACATGTATAGTGTCTTACTCTGTCAATTTAATAGTAACATGCAGCTGTTTAGCATATGTTACATAATTTATTTCTGGATTTTTATTTAATATGTAAGTAACTAAATGACATTTTGCATAACAGAATGATGACAGCAAAAAAAACATAAACAAACTCATTGAGCTCATTCCAGACAGTTACAGAAGGACACAACACAGCGCGCTTAAAGCTAGCCATTCGTACACAGAGTACTCACACAAGTATTACCAATGTCAAACCAAAAAACCCACATAGACATTGAAACACATATTTAACCCACAAATCAATACTTAGGACTTTAAGACAGCTTACAAACTGTACGCAAGACCAACCTATTTGTAAATACTAATTGTAAGTCATATTTACAAGAAGAGCTCTCACAAGTAGCCCAAAAAAAACTGTTCCATGGTCAAGAAGCCAAAATACACCAAATTCGCCAGTTTTGGCTGGTAGAACACTCAAAAAGCGCTCTGCATATCACCACTTATGAATGTTACTAAGTGCGCAGATCCGGATCCGTTTTATGTACATATTTAGTTCCATGGGGTACTTAGTCACCAAGGAAGAAATATCTTTTTACTATACCTAAACCTATTTAGGTATCCCCTCTGAGGGAGTCAACTGAGTACTTCCTAAATCCATATCGGTACCTCCAAAACAGCAACACTTTCAACAAAGTGTGCTAGAAGCAGGCATGTCAAAAATATTATAGCATATATAATATTATACTCCAAGTGACACTTAACACAATGTGTGCCGTTCAAGTTTTCAAAGTTAGAGAAAAATCTCCTCATTACCTGCCTATATGAATTGCAATGCATATATAATTACAAAACAAATTCCAAAATTGGCCAATCATACAAACAAAGCCACAGTAAGTGTTACTAAAACTACCTTACCAATCAAAGGCATCAAACCAACAGCAAGTGCCGCAAAACGGCTCTTACCAATCAAATGGTGTTCAGGTTCCAACTGCCAAGTTCTGAGTGACCTAACGGTCATTTTAAAATACTCACGCCAAAGAAGTTCTCAGTCGGGAGCGGCAAACATTTGGAGGATCAGATCAGGAAGACCAGAAATATACTGGGCTGGAAGACAAAACAATCTCCGTGCGCAGGGTACCTCCTCAGTAGATTCCTGTCCTGTACTCCTCAGTAGATTCCTGTCTCCCTTCAAGACCACTCCCTTGGATAGCCGCTTCACCGATGAGGTCCCTATTCGGGCACCATTTGTAGAAATAAAAACCTTCTTAGGGGTTCACTGATACATCTGGTCCTTAAGACCAAAAAGGAAGAGATTGGCACAGAAGCTGTAATATCAAAAAACATGTTTTAATAACCTCAGATGAGGGAGATTGCATCTTACGGTACCCGCAGGCCACTGTAGGAGGCATTCTAATGAGTGCAGAGAACAGGGTCCTTATATATGTATTTGTTACATAGTCAGCATAAAATCAAGGGAGGTCCTAGCACATACAAGCATGCTTATTGACTAATATGGGTATACAAAATTTGCTTGCTCCACAAAGTGGGAGGGAGACTAAACTGCTTACATGAGTAAGAATAGCTTGACAGTTCTATACTAGGAGCAGGTGCATTCTACCAGCTAGGCCTCTCTGAGCATGTGCAAGACTCTGGAAGAGGGAGAAAGCACATGGCGAGCACATGGCTAACTAAAATGGCTGCCAAGTACAAAATGGCTTTCAGCTCATGCTAACAGCGATTCCTGCAATCTTTAACAAGGAAACCACCTTAAAGCTGAGGAGACTGCAAAAGAGGTGAATTTCGAGGATGAATAATAAATATATCTAAAACCATCTCTATTCAAAGCCAATTCTGCCAACATTCACAAATAGCTCCTATACCCAATGTTGTTCGTTATTCAATTTTCGCAAAGTGCAAGTACAAGATTTTTCTGTTTCAAAGATTTTATTAAAAAAAAAGGTCATCTATGAAAGGATCCCACAGAATCACTCATTCCATATTAATTTTGTTCTGTTCACTCCAGGCTATTTCTGCTTCCCAGCGACCCATAAAAAGATTTGCATATGTCGGCTTGATTACTGTTCCCATGGTCATTCCTTGAATCTGTAAAATTTGTTTGATGTAAATAAAAAAAAACATTATGGTGAAGACAGAATTTGATCATATCCAACAGCATATCTGAGTGTTCTAACAACGTTAATGGAGCATCTCTGTAAAAATATGACATGCTTCAATTCCTTCTGAATGTTGAATCGAGGTATGTAGTGAGACAATGTCCGTTGTTGCCAGGTGATAGTTTGATTTCCAGGGTAAGTCATTTATTACATTTAAGAAGTCCTGCAATTCCCCCAAATAAGATGGTCAATTTTTCACATATGGGAAGAGAAATGTGTCAACAAATCATGAAGTGTTTTCCACAAGTGCACCTATTGAGTTGACTACAGGTCTACCCAGGGGATCTACTATTTCTTTGTGCACCTCGGGAAGAAAGTAGATTGATGGCCTGATAGTTATATTCTTGGAAATTCATGAGGATTTTGTCGAACGTCTTGTTCTATTATGTTTTTTTATATTTCTCCTATACTACGACCTTTCCCAATATTCTTTTGTGATGCTTTTGATTCAGACTTTATTGCTCCACTGCTGTTTCGCCCACATATGCGGTATACAGGGGATTATCTGGAGTCAGGGTAGAGGTTCCAATACCTCCCCACACCTCTTCCGATATGAGTACGGCTCTGTCCCTCTCCCTTTTCAACTCATTCCCTTTGTACCATAAAATATAGACATTTGTGACATCACAGTACCAGCAGCATACTACATGCCAATAGTGGACATCCCTTGACTTTGAAATGGAGTGAACCTTATTGGGAATTCCTAAGGGTAAGACAATGCTGTTCAGAGGAGTCAGATTTTAAGGAACAATCCATGGAAATGTTTGAAAGATTCCAAGTGAAGTCATCAGTGATGTCACTGACTATGTCATGAGTGATGTAATATATGAGGTCATAAGTAGTGCATTGCAGGCTTGTAAGTTATAGTTTGCTCAGCTAACTATAAGTGCTGAATTTCTCTGATTTTCTAAAAGTAATATGTCAGCCTAACTATAAGATCCCTGTATTCTTTGGTTTTTCAGTGAATTTATGAAGTTTGTTTAAATGCTTATTCCTAACTGTAACGTCCCTGTAACCTTTGTTTTTTTCATTAAATTTGTATGGATTTTTAAATAAATTTTACTTATTAAAAGATTTCTGTAATTATTCTTTTTATTAAATTTTGAAATATTTTCTATGGATTTTTAGAAAATGTACATGTTTTTGTATTATTTATAATTTTGTAGTACATGTTATTGTATGATACAATTAAGCATGGAAAGAGAAAATTTGTGTTCAGTATTTTGGAATAAAATTATTTAATGTTTTCTTCAAAATTAATTTTTGCTTGATTATTGTTAACAGTGTAAATGATTTATTGTTGTGTCAGTATGAAAAATATTTTAGTTGTATAAGTATTTTTTCTTTTTTGTTTAAAAAAGGCATTGCGCACTAGTCGCGGACCTACGCGTTCGGTGCGCTAATCCATTTTAAGGATGCAAGTGTAAAATACATATTTACACAGAAATAATATATATTTGAAAGGAAGAGGTTTAGTACTGAACATAAAAAAAATAGTATTGGTGTACTTGTAAAATGTTTTTAACACATTTAGAAGCAATTTTTATGGACACAGTGCCATTGGGGACCCGTTGCGTAGTGGCCACGAACTCTCATATTTTTTACAGTGTTGAATACAGTAAAAATAACGTTTTATACATTTAAATTGCGCTGAATTACACCTAGAGTAGTGAAATTAAATTGAAGATAATTTAAGGTTAATTTGAAAGTGATTTGTAAGTATGTTATAGAACCGCAACGGTGTCACTTACCATGCCAGCACTTATATTCGGGATCACGTAGGGGTTGCGACTTTGGCGTAATTTTTAAAAGTTTGAAATATCACTGTGCAAAGCTTAAATATTTGTTTCAGTTAAAGACTTTTCACTAAAATACTTTAAAATCAATTTACTAATGCTAATTCATACTTTTAAATGAAATTTATAAAATGTTACTGGTGCGCAACGTATACGCAACGGGGTCGCAACGTCATGTCACACGGAAAGAAAGCTTTTGATTGGTTAAAAAGGTTTTCATTCTGACTGAAGAAGGATCCAACACCTGTTTCTTTCTTCTTCTTTTGGGTGTGTCTGCATCTGTGGGCATCTTTTTGTATTGTCTGCACCTATATTTGATCTTTTTTGGTGTTTTGACCAACTGGTTTATAAAAAGGAAATGGCATCTCCACATTTGCACGATGACGAAGAGCTGGAAGTCATTGAGGAGGTTGAAGAACCATTAAAAAACAATAAGAAAGTATTGTTTGGAACTTTTTCAATATCCCTGAAGGTGAGAAAAAGGTGAATGGGAGGAAGGTCACCTGCTCCATATGCAACAAGGTTCTCTCCAGACGATCAAAGAAGAAGTATTTATGTGGGACATGGTCCATGAAACAACATCTGGAGACAATGCACCCAACTCGCCTTGCAAGGGAAGTTATGGCTATGGAGAAGAGGGAGCTAGCTGCACAAGGCAAATTAGATCAGGTGCAGCTGTTCTCACAACACCACAGCCGCAGATCTTCGCTGAATTGGCAGATGCTTGAGTGCACTGTAGAATGTGCCAAACAATTTTATGTGTTGGCGAGCAGTTGATCAATGCTAATATTAATCTCTATAAAGCACATACATTTTGTTGGATTTCCAGCCTTGTGTTTCTACAGTTTCTTTAAAACACTACATTTGATATTTTGAACTTCATGTTTTTTTTAAAAAATTCAAAAACACACCCAAAAAATAAAAGATAGTTAGATAATACGAAAAAGGTTCAAATAGTTTTTAAAAAAGGTTCTTATGGAACCACCTATTCTGGTTAAAGATAGCAAAATTATATGTTGTGAAACTGATTGGATGGATACATGTGTGTGTGGGAGAGTGATTTGTATAATAGTGTATGTATATGTGATGACTGCATGATTAGTGCTTGACAGTTTAGTTGACAGGATGAATAGTGCATTACTGATTGTATGAGTACATAAGTACTCTCTGTGTGATTGAAGGATTGTTTAAGTAGTTTATGAGTGATTGTAACAGAGCATGGGTAGTGCCTGGATGATTGCGTGAACACATGAGTACTGTTTGGGTGATTTATAATTGTATTAATAATGTGTTAGTGATTGGATGAATAAATAAGTAGTGCTTAAGGCATTGTAAGAGTGCATGCCTACTGTGTGGGAGGTTGTTTGTGTGGATGAGTAGTGCCTAGGTAATTGAATGAATGCACGAGTACTGCCTGGATGATTGAATGACTGTATAGATAGTATGTGGGCTACTGTAAGTGTGCATGAGCAGTGACTGAGAAATTTGTTGTATGCATGATTAGTGCCTGGGTAGAGTGATGAGTGTATGAGTACTGTATAGGTGGTTGAATGACTACATGGGCAGTGCCTGGGTGACTCGATAAGTACAAGAGCACTGGCTGGATGATTGAATGAGTAGAAGAGTAGTGCCTGGGTGATTGTATGACTGCATGAGTACTGTGTATATGAATAGATGAAAGTATAGGTTTTGTGTGGGTGACAGGATGAGTGTATGGGTACTTCCTGAGTGATTGGATCAGTACATGGGTACTGACTTGGTGATTGCCTGGCTGCTTGGGTAGTGTCTGATTTTTTGGATTAGTGAATGTTGATTGTATGACTGCAATGTTAGTTTGTTGGTCTTAGGATAAGTGAATGTGTAGTACCTGGGTGAGTCAATTAGTGTAGAAGTAGTGTTTGGGTGATTCCAAGAGTACATAATAACTGTTGGGTGATTGTACAACTGTATAGATAGTGTCTGAGTGATTGTAGGAGAGCTTAGCTCATGCTTGTTTGGTTATATGAGTGTGTGGGTACGGTCTGGGTGATTGCATTAGTGGGCAGATAGTATAAGAATACCTTAGCAGTGCATTGATGATTGGATGAGTGCATGAGTAGTGTATGGGTTGTTGACTGGCTCCAGAACTAGTAGCAGGGTGTTAGAGTATGTGAGTAGTGCTTAGCTAATTCTATAATTGAATTACTAATGCATGGGTGATTTGATGAGTGAAAAGGTAGTAGGTGTACCACATGTCTTACATTACATGTAAAAGTTCAGTCATACCTAACTCACGGTAATAGTCAGACATTCAGACTTGACAGAATAAGTTTCCAGTTACAAGCACAGACATCGCTCTCTATGGCATATTTGTAGTCTACCTTTGCAAAGATTTATATATAGTAGGACAGTGGTTAATACAGATGCGTACATGTTTTCAATCATATATTTTTCTACCAGTTTGATTAGAGAAACAGAGCTCACAGTGATCCAAACTGAAATGCTGTCTCCTCTCATGCCACTGTTATGACTGTCAGGTTGTCTCCGTAGATCTGAATGAGTGTGTCCGTACCTTTTAGAGGTGAGATGTTTCATGTAAAGTAGCCTATAGGCAGTAGACTACATCTGTTTCAGACTGCATGCTCTGTAAATGTGTGTAGAAGAACCTGCATTGTACAGCACAGTTCAGTATGAAGCTTTGTGTTTTAGTGCTTCCACAAGACATCCTTAGAAAAGAGATGTGTGGTTCTGGGACTGATAGATAAAATAGATTTGCCAATACTTGCCCACAGCTATAATAGGCAATTGAGTATTCAAGTTACGATCATTAGCTACAGCACATGTGTCAGACTATATACAACTACAACCTACTTACACTGTACCTTTCTACAGAATTATATGAACTATGGAAGTAGTTAAACTACTTGGGAACATGTTTCAAACCTCAGATTTGTTGACAAGTCTGATTAGTGACATAGAGCTGACAGTGTCAGGCCTAACTCAAACTGAAAGGTTGACTCCTCTCATACACTCCTATTACTGTCAACATCTCTCTAGAGATCTCAATGAGTGTGTCTGTGTCATTTAGGGGTGAGATAGCACATGAAAATCAGTCTATTGGCAGCAGAATAACTCTATTTCACACCACATGCTCTGTAAATGTATTAAGAAGAAGCTACATGGATGACTTTCTGCTTATTATACAGGGCAGTGGGATATGAAGCTTTGCGGTTAAATGCTTTCACAAGGGTTTCATAGAAAAGAGATATGTTGTTCTATGACTGAAATATGGAATAGCTGTGTCAAAATGTGCTCAGGGTTATCATCGAAAGTTGAGTTTTTGACTTAGAATCATCAGCTGCCCCACACGTCTGAGACTACATGTCAGTACAGACATAGCTCAGACATGGTAGCAATCAGACAGTCAAATGTAATACAATATGTTTTCAGTTTGAAGCACTCATATCACCATATACTACTTGCAATGTCCCTTTTGAGACAGTAAAATTGACTACGATAGTGGTTAATAGACTTGGGAACATTTTTCAAACCTCAGATTTGTTGATGAGTTTGATTAGTGAGTAAGAGCTGACAGTGGCAGGCGTAACCCAAAATGAAAGGCAACTCCTGTCAAGCCATTCTTATCAGTGTCAGCATCTCTCCAGAGTTCTCAATGAGTGTGTCAGTGCCCTTAAGGGTGACATGACACATACAAAATAGTCTATTTACACTATATTACCTTTGTTTGAGACTGCATGCTCTGTAAACATGTGTTTAGAAGAAGGTGCACGTGTCACTTTCTGCTTATTATACAGAGCAAAGCAAACACAAGGAGATGATGGCCAGCAAACCGTGATTATCGCTCTGTGTCAAGAGCCAATGCTCAAATTGTGTACTATGTCTGCTAGCGTGGGGCCTCACATCAGTTTGAGTCACCCAGAGGTGAACTGCTGCGTATCGCCATCTCTTTAAGTCACGAGACCACAGTCCTATTGGAGCCCTGAGAAATCCTGCAGCCCCCGTTCATCGAAGAGGTCTGCTATGCGCTTGCAGTTGGCCTCTTGCCACCAAGAGAATATAGTGTCATTCATAGCCGGAGGAAAGTCTGCATTCCCTATAATCAGAGTGAGTGGAGAGATCGGGGTAGTGAGGCCCTTGGAGATGGTCAGTTTGGCCCAGGAACACATTGTAGCCCTGACTACCGGGGAGATATACACTCCCGGTGGGCGGTTCTTGCACAACAGCCAGGGTATCTTCTAGATGTAGATACCGGCAACTGCCTGGTCCCAGAAGCACCAATGATTTTCCATAAGTGGACGCTCCCACTCCACCAAGAACCTCAATTGTGCATGCTCCCTAGCCATCCTGGCTTTTTTACCACCCCAGATGGAGGAATCTAGCAATAGTTGCAGCTTCTTCATCACAGTGGGAGGTAGTTGCAATGGTAGCGCTTGCATTAAGAGATAGGGCCCTGTGCCAGGATTGAATGAGCGAGCACACCATGTCCAGTAGTGCAGCATAGTTGTGCGATAACGACTTGTCGATGGTGGAGAATAGCTAGATGCCTATACATGAGATGCCCTGTGCAGTCCATGTGAAGGGAAATGTGCTAGCTAGGTGTGTCTGCTCATCTTGCGGGATAGTGAGGTTGAGGGCCTGAAATTTGGTGATGTTCATCTAAAACCCAGACGCTTCCCCAGATACTACTAGTTTTTTGAGTAATGGGACAATGACTTGGTTTGGTTATTGTGAGGAGCACATCATCAGTGTATAACGCTATTTTGGGCACCTGGCCCCCCAGGTTCAATCCCTCAATAAGAGGATGTCACTGTAAACTCTCACACCAGCGGCTCCCTATAGAGCATGAACAGAAGGGGAGAGAGGGAACACCCTTTTCATGTTGCTCTTGATATTGGGAACACTGGGAAAAGTGTGTTGTTGACATGGACCATGGCGTTGGGGTCTGAATAGCTAGCCCTTATCCACTGGCAAAAGTGTGGGCCCAGGGCTACAGCTTCCAACACTTTGTGCAGAAAGGGCCAATGCACCTGATCGAATGTTTTTTCAGCATCTATAGATGAAAGTAATGTGGTTGTCTGTGAGTGGTTGGTATTGCAATAAGATGAAATATCCATTTTGTATTGTCCCTGCATGTGCGTCCTGGAATGACACCTGATTGGTCTGGGTCAATCAAGCCAGGCATAAACTTTCCCAGTCTGTTGGCTAGGATCCCTGTAAAAGGCTTGGCATCTACATTTAGGAGGGATATGGGGTGATAGGAGGAGCAGTTCTGTGAGTTTTTGCCTGTGATTATGGCTATTTTCAGGGTCTCTGTGAGGGCTCCTGTGGAACTAAAAGAGTTATACAGCCGGGCCAAAACTGGAGACAGTTGTTCTACAAATATTTTATAAAAGGCAGCTATAAAGCCATCCTGTCCTGGGGCTTTGTCTACTTGGAGTCTCCCTATCTCCTCAGGGACCTTTTGTGGGGTTATATCTGATTCTAGGGGTGCGTCTACTTGTTCCATCAGCTTTGTTAGGGGGGCCCGTTCAATCTAAGAGGTGTGGAGTGTGGGCTGCAGGCTCTCAGTTTGATAAAGTTGTGCATAGAATCAACCAAATTCTGCTGCTATATCAGTGTCCCTCATCAAGGGGCTTTGGTTGTGGTCCATTAAAGCTTGCAAATGGAAAGCCTGTGTTTGGGTGCGTAATCTATGTGCAAGCAGCCTACCCACTTTGTTCCCTCCCGCATAGTACCTCTGCCTTATGCGGAGTAAACCGTGTTCTGCTATGTCCATATCTAAGGCCTTGAGTTGTTTTCTGGCAGTAGTCAATTGTCACCTCATCTTGTGAGACCCATTCTGTCTATGTGTTTCTTTCAGTTACATCACCGCCCCCTCTAGCTCTGCACACATGGTCCTTCACTCCTTGTTGTGTCTTGCTGCTATAGCTATGTAGGTTCCCTGTACAACTGCCTTTAGTACATCCCACAGTGTTGAGATCGGTGTGTGTGGTGCAAAATTTCCCCTCGGACCTCCTTGACATTTGAGTCATATGAAAGCAATTTAGGATTGAGGTGCCACATTCTAGAATCCTGGCTACTATGGGGCAGGCACAGCACTAGAGATATGGGGGAATGATCTGAGAGTGAGGCGACTTCAATATCAGGCTTCATCACGGACCGCAACAGAGAACGTATGACTGATGTGCTGCAGAGAAGTGCAGAAAAGTGCATGTGTGATTTTGTAGTGGGGTGCTGAGCTCTCCAAATATCAACCAGCCCAGCATCTGAAAGCTATTGAAGCCCCTGCGGGGTGAGTGCTCATGTTGGTCCTTTTCTCTGGGGTGTCCTGTCCAGTGTTGTGTCTCATACTATATTGAAATCCCCTCCAATGAGGATATTGGCATCTGGAGTAGTGAGGATGGTCCCAATTGACTGATGGATAAAAGGTTCATGGTGGTCGTTATGTGCGTAGAGGCATGCAATCATGATAGTGCGTTGGGAAAAAGCCATCCGCAGGGCTATCATGCGGCCCGTGATCTTTGAGTGTGTTTGAGTGGCCCTGCCTTGGAAATGTGTTGCGAGTAGTATAGCTACACCCGCCCTCTTCGAGTGCTTCTGCGATTGAATGCTGTAGTATCTCTGACAAGATTTGTGCAGTGGTATGATAAACTGCATAGTTTTTAACTTAGGTCATCAGCTGCACAACACGTGTCAGACTACACGTAGAAGTGCAAAAATATCTGAGGCATGGTGGCAGTCAGACATTCAAATTTGACAGAGTATGTTTTCACTTTAAAGCACTAACATAACTATCTGCAGCCTACTTGGAGTGTACTGTTACGGAGCCTTATATGCACTTGGATATAGGTTAATACAACTGCCAACATGTTTTCAGCCTCACTTTTGTCTAGTAGTTTTGTTAGATACTCAGAGCTCACAATGCCAGACCTACGCCAAAATAAAAGACTAAGGGGCTCATTATGATGGTGGAAGGACCGCCACTGCCAGGCCAGCGGTGGCGGTCCTTCCGCCATCATACAGAAAATTCCCCCGCTAAATTAGGATGGCGGTGGGAATCACAAGGGTTCAGCGGGGGACGGAAAGTCTGACCGCCATGGTGGTCCTTTTCCAGCCACCTTGCGGAACCCGGAACCAGGGCAACATTGTGGCAGTGCTGTGCAGGCACCGCCATAGGGATTACGGTATCCCTTTCCGCCTGTCTTTTTGCAGCGGATATCCCTCCGCAAAAAGACAGGCAGAGACTGGCTTTGGGGGCCCATTGCGGGCCCCCTCTGTGTGTGGGGGGGTGCACTGGGGAGTACCCATGGTAACCCCTACATTTCCATGCACAAGGTGGCAGGCACCGCGTGGTGCCTGCCACGTTGTGCATGGAAATGCACAACATGCTTTTTCAATAATTGCGCCGGTTCTGCAGCCAGCAGCACCGTCTGCAATGTTGAATACCCTGGATGCACCTATCAGTATGGCGGGCGCATCCTAATTGCAGTGGCGGGACCGCCGCCCTACAGGCTTTCGGTCCCGTTCCCACTGCGATGGCGGGCGGACTCGTAATCGGCCCCTAACTCCTGTCAAGCCACTCTTGTAAATCACAGCATCTTTCTAAACAGCTCAATAAGTGTGTCTCTGCCTTTTAGTGGTGAGATGACACATGTAACAAAGCCCATAGATATTACACTACCTCTGTTTGACACCACATGTTATAAAAAAGCTGCATGAATTACTTTCTGCTCATTATACAGGGCAGGGAGGTATGTAACTGAGTGTTTGAGTGCTTTTGTGACACCTGCCTAGCTAACACATCATTGCTTCTGGGACTAAAGGCTGAAGTAGCTCTGACAGGATTTGTGAAGAAGTATACTGGGCTGTATAGTTTTTAAGTTAGTCTCTCAAGCTGCACCACACATATCAGACAACAAACTGAAGTACAGACATACCTTAGACATGGTAGCAGTCACACATTCAAATTTGACACAGTATGCATTCAGTTTAAAGTATATACTTTACTACTGTGGCCTACTCTCAGAATACCTATCAACAGACTTATATGGACTAGGATAGAGGGTAATACATCTATGAACATGTTTCAAAACTCACCTTTCTCCATCACTTTCATTAGAAGGGCAAAAGTCACAATGCTAGGCCTAAGCCAAAATAAAAGGCCGACTCCTGTCGTGCCACTCTGATGAATGTCAGTATGAATATGAAGACCTCAGTGAGTGTGTCAGTGCATTTCTAGAAGCAGAGTAAAATTTTTAACAACTCTGCACATACTAGACTACCCCTGTTAGACACCACATGCTTTATAAATGTCTATACAAGAAGCTGTAGAAATCAGTGTCTGCTCATTGCACAGTGCTGTTGGGTATGCACATGTGTGTCCAAGTGTTATCATGATGCCTGCCTAGGTAAGTGATCTGTGTTTCTGTGACTAAATGCTGAAGTAGCTGTGATAAGATTTCTACAGCGGTATAATATTCCCTGTAGCTTTAAAGTTAGGCCGATCAGCTGCACCACATACATCAGAGTACACATAGATGTGCACACATACCTTAGACATTGTAGCAGTCAGATGTTCAAACATGATAAAGTACGCTATCAATTTAAATCACTCACCTGACTATCTACAGCCTACTTCAAGTGTGCCTTGGGAGAGACTTTTATAGACTGGGATATATGTTAATACATCGACCAACTTGTTTTAAACTTTACTTTTTTATACTACTTTTAATACAGAGTCAGAGGTCACAATGCCAGGCCTACACCAAAAATGAAAGACCAACTCTTGTCATGCCAGTCTTGTGAGTCTCAACATCTTTGTAAAATCAATAAGTATATCTGTGGCTTTTAGGGGTGGGATAATACATGTAAAGAAGCCTATAGATATTAAACTATCTCTGTTTCACACCACATACTCTGTACATGTTTGTAAAAGAAGCTGCATGAATCACTTTCTTCTCATTCTACAGGGCAGGCCAGTATACAACTGAGTTTCAAAGTGCTTCTGTGATGCCTACCTAGCTAACAGATCTATGCTTCTGGGACTGAATGCTGAAGTAACTCTGACACAATATGTGCAGGAGTATGAACGACTGCATACTTTTTAAGTTAGGGTCATCAGCTGCACCACACATGTCAGATCTCACATAGAAGTACACACATACCTGACACATGGTAGCACTCAGACTTTCTCTACTACTTTCATTACAGAGTCAGAGCTGAGAATGCCAGGCCTAAGCCAAAACTAAACACCAACTCCTGTCATGCAACTCTTGTGAATCTCAACATCTTTCTAAACACCCTAATGAGTTTATGTGTACATTTTAGAGATAAGCTTACAGGTGAAATACTACCTCATTTTCACAATGCATGCTTTCTAAATGTCTGTATAAAAGGCGGCATGAATCACTTTCTACTCATAACAGAGAGCAGCCAGGTATGAAGGTGTGTGTTCAACTGATTTCATGATGCCTGCCTAGCAAAGACGTCCGTGATATTGGGGCTCAGTGCTGAAGTAGATCTCACAATATATGAGCAGGGATAGAATAGACTGTAAAGTGTTTCTGTATAGGCTCATCAGCTGCAGCACACATATCAGACTACATGTTCAAATGCAGACAAACCTGAGACATGGTACAGGTCAGACATTCAAACTTGACAGAGTTTGCTTCCAGTTTAAAGCACAGACCTCTTTCTACAGACCACAATGACTGTGTCAGTGCCTTTTTAGAGGCAAGATAATACAGTTAAACAATCCTATGCGTACTAGACCACCACATGCTTTCTAACTATATGTAGAAGAAACTACATGAATCATTACACAGGGTACTCAGGTATAAACATGTGCATTCAACTGATTTAATTATGCCTACCTAGCTAATAGGAATGAAAAAAACATCTCTCCCCATAGGAGTCATATTAGTGTCACCATGTTTCTAGACACTAATAATTGTCTCAATGCCTTTTAGGGATGAAATAGCACATGCAAAGTATAGTATGCACACAACACTATCTCGATTGCACACCATATGCTATGCAAATACATGTGTAGAAGAAACTGCATGGATCTCTTTTTGTACTTACTATACAGAGCAGTCAGAGAAGAAACTGTGGGGCCGATTCCGATTCGGGCCGGAAAACGTACCGACCGACTCGGATCCGGATTTTTATCTGACCGACACGTACCAGTGCAGCCCGACACGCAAAGTACGATGAAATGCATGCAAAATCCGACCGACTCGTACGGAACACAATACGAACGACCGAACCGCGCGGAAAAAAGCTATCCGTCCGGAAAACCGCGCGAATCGAACCGACCGACACGCATCAGGAAGGAACCCGAACGAAACGTACCCGCGAACTCCGAGCCGCGCAGTAAGATGCATCGCGTGGAAAACACGACCGAGTCGCACGGAGCTCAAGCCGTACGACCGACAAGCATACAAAACAGCTAGCCGAAGCAACCCAATACACCGCGACCGACGCGTACGCAGCACATAAAACAGCACAAACACAGCGTGAACGACTCGGAGAAGCCCGCACGAGACAACTGCAGGGTCCGACTCGGTCAGAAGAACGTCTCCTACATGCACAAAAAGTACAAAGGGAAAAACACAAAAAAAAGGCCAAACAAGCAATTACAAAGCCGATAAATACTGGGGGGGACAGGGAACAAAGACACACCCACAACTCCCACCCATATAAAGGACACAAATCCCTACCATGATCCTTTGCAAATTCAAATTACCTGCACAGCACAGAACACCAACAGACAGCAACCACACACACACTCACAGCTCATCCATCACACAAGCCACACACCATCAGCACCTCAACAAATAGCACCCTCACATACACCCAGCAAAACACACACTCACACACCCTCACTTGCACACCAACACACACATCACTCACCACCACCACCCATCACCATGCCCCCCAAGAAGAATCCAAAGTTCCTAGACAGTGAATTGGAAGTCCTGGTAGATGAGATCCTCAGGGTAGAGCCACAGCTGTTTGGTACACTGGTCCAACAGACACCCATGTCGCAGAAAACCAAGATGTGGGAGAGGATCGTCGACAGGGTGAACGCACAATCACCATGTTTGCGCACAAAGAAAGACATCCAGAACAGGTGGTATGATGTGCTTAGGAGGGTCAGGGACCTACTGGAAGAAGGATTACATCTTGAGCCAACACACCGGCAGTGGCCCTCCTGCCAAACCACTACTACCTCAGGCCCTGGGAGGAGAAGGTGCGGGCCATCCTACCACCAGTGAGCATATATGGACTAGAAAACATCCCAGAGCCTGGTGAGTACACAATCAATATACCCAATATTGTGTGACAATACACACACATCACTGTCAAGGGGATAGGCAAACCATGCACCCTTAGCAAATCCACAGCAACAAAACCAGAATCATCCCAAGATGTGTATGTCAGTCACATAAACACAATACATGCCATCTCATAGTGATATGTAACTGTGTCATGACATGTACAAACCCTACAACAAATAAAGCTAGGCAGTGGCACAAATCTAACCAACAAACACTGTCAGATAT
Organism: Calotriton arnoldi; assembly: GCA_963921515.1. Classification (NCBI taxonomy): domain Eukaryota; kingdom Metazoa; phylum Chordata; class Amphibia; order Caudata; family Salamandridae; genus Calotriton; species Calotriton arnoldi. The sequence continues at coordinate 952 of CAWUFW010020333.1, read as the reverse complement.
GTAGCCACCACTACAACACCACCACACAGGGAATCCCACAGAAAGGAAGGAATCCTGTGTATGCTGGTCAAGTCAGTGTAGCCAATAGCATCATGGGAGTTGTAGTCACAGGGCCCGATTCACAGAACTAACTTACGACAAAATCCTAAACTTACTACCATTTTGGTATTCACAGAATGAACTTATTCATTTTGGTATTCACAGAATAAACTTACTCATTTTGGTATTCACAGAAGACACTTACACATTTTGTGTAACTTACACATTTTGTGTAACTTACTCATTTTGTGTAACTTACACATTTTGTGTAACTTACTCATTTTGTGTAACTTACACATTTTGTGTAACTTACACATTTTGTGTAACTTACACAGTTTGGTATTCACAGAAGGCACTTACTCATTGATGAGTAAGTGCCTTCTATGAATACCAAAATGAGTAAGTTAATTCTGTGAATACCAAAATTGTTGTAAGTTCATTCTGTGAATACCCAAATGTGTAAGTTCATTCTGTGAATAGCAAAATTGTTGTAAGTTCATTCTGTGAATACCCACATGTGTAAATTCATTCTGTGAATACCAAAATTGTTGTAAGTTCATTCTGTGAATACCCAAATGTGTAAGTTCATTCTGTGAATAGCAAAATTGTTGTAAGTTCATTCTGTGAATACCCAAATGTGTAAGTTCATTCTGTGAATACCAAAATTGTTGTAAGTTCATTCTGTGAATACCCAAATGTTTAAGTTCATTCTGTGAATACCAAAATTGTTGTAAGTTCATTCTGTGAATACCCAAATGTGTAAGTTAATTCTGTGAATACCCAAATGTGTAAGTTCATTCTGTGAATACCAAAATTGTTGTAAGTTTAGGATTTTGACGTAAGTTAGTTCTGTGAATCAGGCCCACAGACAATACGCCCATCAACACGACTCTGAACCATGCTCACATCACAG